>VTPC01001670.1:29532-45845 GCA_011009095.1 Ignelater luminosus
TTTCAAAGTTAAAAGTGAGTGAACTAAAGCTGGAGTTAAAAAACGCCAAACACCTCCGGAAAAGACTAAAAACGCTTTAATTCGACAGTTAAAAGCTGCTCTTAACAGTAGCTATACCGTGGAAGACGATATAGTTTTTACGAATTTTAATAGTGATAGCACCTCTAACGACAAAAGAAACCAGAAAACCCGTAGCGATAGAAACAAGAAATACATAAATACGTATCGGGCAAAAATCAAGTGTTTAGAAAATAAAGTGACTATTTTACAAAAGAATATGCAGCGACTGCTAAATAAATATCATCGGAGTCAAAAGGAGCTTATCTCTATCAAACAACAGTTACAACATTCCAAGACACTTTCAGATAATAATGTAAAGAAATCACCGAAGACAAACAATATTCGACAGAAAATTAGTGATAACAACAAATATTTTAAAATGTCCAGTAGTATTATCAATAATGTCAACACCAAAATACCAGGTCAAGTACAAAAACAAGCTATTCAGTTAAAGATCAATCCTACCGAAAATTCAACATCAAAAGTACTACTGTTAAACGATAGTAATGGTCGTTCTGATAATTACAACGTGCAGTGTATATTTAAGCCTAATAGCAAATATGAAAATATAATTGAGGACCTAAACAATCTAGTTAAAAATTTTGGGAAAAAAGATTATATAATAATATAGGCTGGAACTAATAACGCTTTGAGAGGAGAAAAACTGAACAAAAATGCATTTGATAAAATAAAAGTCGCCGCAAATAATACAAATATAATTTTTATATCAACTCCTTTTTGCAATAATAATCGCCTTATTCTTAACAATTTTATTTATGATATCAATTTGCAAGTATACAATAAAGTACTAGAAGAAAATATATTAAGTGCGTATTATCTGGATATCAATTCACTGTTTAGTACTAATTCTGCAAATCACGGAATACACTTAAAAAAAACAAACAAATTTATATTATTCAAAAAAGTTGCTGATTATATTGAAAATAAAAACATCGAATTTAATGACAACAATCCGGAAAAGTTTATAAACAGGGACAATCTAATTGCTATAATTCCATTTATTCCAACAGTCTGTGTGTCTGAGCTTAGGGATTCCAATGTGGATTTTTGAACACAGCCTCCGGATCAGTTGGAAACACTTGTGTAAATGAACATATTACAAGTAGCAAAAGTAGTGTTAGTACATACGGACCAAGTAGAATACTCACAGTTGTAAATGAACAAAAAAGTTCTAACGGTGATAGTAATTATAAAACAATGTCAATGTATTACCAAAATGTGCGTGGACTTAGAACGAAAACGAGTGAGTTACCAGGTGTATACCTATGAAATGAGACTTTCAGCTATTAGACCACAGATGTCGCTAGGAGTATTTTTAAACTGTCCCAAATGTCTTATTTTTTTCGTCTGTCATCTGTCAACAATATTCAATTCATTGTTTGTGATGCTGCTCTCCCGGTTCAAAAGGAAGTCTTTTTTGCATCGAATCGTTACGGGTGATGAAAAAATGGGTGTATTTCTCCAATCCCAAGCGTAAACGATCGTATGGTCCGCCCGGCCACAAGCCAAAATCAACCGCCAAACCAAATCGCTTCGGCCGCAAGGCAATGCTGTGTGTTTTCTGGAATCAGCATGGTATGATTTGGTACGAGCTATTAAAACCAGGTGAAACAGTTGACGGTGCACGCTACCAACGACAATTGGCCGATTTGAACAGCGCTATACACCGAAAACGCCCAGAATATGCCGATCGGCGTCACAAAGTAATTTTTCTTGATGACAATGCACCACCACTTCGAACAAGAGCGACCCGGGAATTGGTGGAGACGTACGATTGGGAACCGCTGGTGCATGCGGCTTACTCACCAGACTTGGCGCCTTCCGATTATCATTTGTTTGCATCGATGGGCCACGCACTTTCCGAGCAGCGCTTCAATTCTCACGAAGAAGCCAAAAAATGGCTCGATGATTGGTTTGCGGCCAAAGACGGCCAATTTTTTTGGCGCGGCATTCACAAATTGCCTGAGAGATGGGTAAAATGTGTCGCTAGCGATGGCTATTATTTTGAAGATTAAATTTGTAACCATTTTTTGTTAATAAACGTTTAAAATTGAAAAAAAAAGTCTCATTTCATAGCTATACACCTATGTATATGATAATGTGTTGGCGAACGATTTTTCTATTATTGCGTTTACAGAAACTAATTTAAATTGTTCTTTTGAAAATTGTGAAATTAGGGATGATAGATACACAGTATACCGAAACGATCGTAAATGTGAATTAACTGGTAAACAGGGTGGAGGTGGAGTGTTGCTTGCAGTACGTAATAAATATAGTTCTTGTAAAGTCAACGTAGATAACATTGAAGGTATAGAAAGTTTATGGGTTGTTTTGAAATATTTACATTACAGTATTTTAGTTAGTTTAGTTTATATTCCTCCCAAATCAATAATTGAAAAATACCGTCTGTATTTTGAAATGTTTGAAAACGTTTGCAGAATGAGGTTCGATAGTATAATTGTTATTGGCGATTTTAATGTACCACAGGTTTTGGGAACTAATTACGAGTTTTCTAAAGGTGGAGGATCAGCTAAATGCATTGGAGAGTTTATACAGTTGTACAATTTACATTCTGTCAATAATATTTTGAATTCTAAGAACGCTACTTTAGATTTGGTTTTAACCAATTTACAATGTGCAGTAGAAGAAGATGCAGTACCTCTCGTTAAAGTTGATCTGGCTTATCATCCTCCTTTAGCTATAACTTTTAGGTTAATTGGAACAAAAAACTGCAATAAGAAGGGTAGGAACTGCTCATATTACTACAATTTTAAAAAAGCTAATTTTGATTTAATGTACAACATTACTAGGTTTACCGATTGGACTTTTATTAAGTACGAGACGAATGTTGATATAGCACTAAACAAACTTTATGATGTTTTATATAATATTTTAGATCAATGCAATAACCAATAAGTCGCGTGAATATCCTTCGTGGTATGATAATAATATAAAAACTAAACTTAAGGAGAAAAATGGAAAGTTAGGCAACGTTTAAAAATCAATAATTTAAATCGTAACCTTAAACTCAAATTCAATAATTTACGTAAGGGTATTAAGAATTTAATTAAAAATGCACGCAAGAGATATTTACAAGAAGCTCAATTAGATATACGGGCTAATCCAAAAACATTCTGAAATTTTATTAGAGCGAAGAATAAAAAAGGGGGATTATTACTTGAGGTAACTCACAATAATGTCATATATACTGGAGATAAGTTGATAGTTTCTGCTTTTGCCAAATACTTCAGTTCGGTCTACTCTAAAGATAATACTAATACAACAAATAATAATTTCCAATTGGATTACGGAACTGAGTGTCTAAATATTCGGAATATATCCATAGATCAAGTAACAACAGCCATTAAGCAGCTAAAACCACGTGCTTCTCCTGGCGAAGATAATATTCCGTCTTATTTAATCAAGGGTTTATTCGAGTTTCTGTCTGAACCGTTAACGGCGATCTTTAATTTAAATTTAGATACAGGCAAATTTCCAACTCGTCTTAAAAAAGCCTGGATCAGACCTATTCATAAGTCCGCCGATATTAACGGAGTTGAAAATTATTGTCCTGTGGCTGTACTAAATACATTTAGTAAAATTTTCGAAACAGTTTTACATTTGCAAATTTATAATCATGTTAAAATTGTAATAAGTAAATATCAACATGGATTTGTTCCTAAAAAGTTGACAGTTACAAGTTTACTAACCTTTACAGATATTATTTCCGAAAATATAAATAATAAGTCACAAACTGATGTCGTTTATTTAGACGCTGCAAAAGCATTCGACAAAGTGGATTTTAATGTTCTTATTAGCAAACTCCAGACGTTTGGTTTTAGTGATAAATTGCTCAAATTTTTTTAATCTTATTTAACTGAAAGATCAATGTCTGTACGTTATAATCATGTTTTTTCTGAGAATTTCGTTCCAACGTCGGGGGTCCCACAAGGCTCAACCCTAGGCCCTTTATTATTTTTATTATTTATAAATGATCTGCCTCGCTGCATCACATCCAGTGAAATATTATTATATGCAGATGATGTTAGACTGTTTCGAAAAGTAAATAATAATCAAGACTGCATAGTGCTTCAGAATGATTTAAACCGTTTAGTAAGCTGGTATGATGAAAATAAATTACAAATTAATAAATGTCAAGTTATCTCTTTCAGCCGTAAACAAACTGAACTAACTCACAGTTACACGATAATGGGAATTACATTGCAGAAGGTATCTGAAGTTAAAGATTTGGGTGTAATATTTACTTCCAAACTAAAATTTAGTCGTCATATTGAGGAATGTGCGAAAGAGGCCAATCGGAAGTTAGGATGGGTACTTAAAAACAGTAAAGATTTTTCTACGGAAACTACTTTGCTACTATATAATGCTTATGTACTTTCGAAATTGGAATATGCCGCTGTAATTTGGGCTCCTAGGTCTTTTATGAATATTGATATTGTGGAGAAAGTTCAAAAATGCTTGTTAGGCATCTCTATTATCGAAAGTATGGGATATTCCCTAATTTTAAACATCACGTAGCATACAATGTTCAGCTTGAAAAGTTTGAAATGAAAAGATTAGAGACTAGGCGCAGGTTAATTTTAATCACTACATTATATAAAGCTCTCCACTATCAAATCGACTGTGAACAGTTGTTACATAAGTGCAGTTTTATTGTTCCTAAATTTAGATGTCGAATAAAAAATGTACCATTCAGAACTTTTAATACATGTTTACCAATTACTACAGTTTTGAATGATGTTAATGATTTTTCAAAAATATATAAATTTGATTTATTTAGCGATGTGATGGGAAATAACTGTGATTCTTTTTATACTATTAATATTTATGTATTGATATAAAACTTTTTTTTTATTGCTTACAATTATTTTAATTTTGCACTTCTATTTTTAGCTAAATGTTGTATTCTAATTATTTGTATTTTGAATCTTTGTGTGAAAGATAATTATTTAATACTCCTAGTATATTTTATTTATCGCACGTAAGGATTATTTACAATATTTTAAAATTATTTGATATTTTATTATTTATATATATATTGACATTGGTGTTTAGATTCTAGTCCATGTCTTTTATTTGAATGACATTTTATACAGTTGTATTTGTCCTAATCAAGCAGCTGTGCTTAATTTTTGTATTTTAATTTGTTGTTCTCTGTTGTGTATTATTACTGATGTTTACAATTTTTTGTTTGATATGTTTCTAACTTTGTTACGCGGCACATAATTTTAGATTTATTGTAATTCTCTGTAATTGGCTATGTAGCTGTTGAGAATAAAGGTTATTATTATTATTATTATTATAAGTTTCCGTTAAGGTTTCAGTTGTCTTTCATGTGTTATTTTATTATTGGAAAGTATTTTATTGTCTCCTACAATTTTGGGATTATTTATTTTTGTAAACAAGGATTTATCCTTTTGAGGGCGATTGCCAAACTCTTTTGTATATAGTGGTTTTTCCGTATTAATTTCGATAGATCGTTTACGATGTCTATTTTTACGTTTCAAATTTTGTCTTTGCTTTTTATCTAACTTATCGTATAATTGATTGGACATAATTTCGACTAACCGCCTGTATTCTGTTATATAGTTAGAGAGTTGTTCTTTGTTAGTTATTTCAAAAGGATTTCTAAAGTCTAACTGTCCTTTGGCTACTTGGAAGGGTGTGTATCCGGTGGACAAATGTATGCTATTATTGTACGATAAGATAGCGTAATGCATTAGGTCAATGATATTTTGGTGTGGCTTTTCTTCTAAAAGCGTTTGTATGATTTCAATTATTGTTGAATGAAATCGTTCTATTGGACTGTTACTATTTGGGTTATATATTGTGGTATAATAAAGTTCAAAATCGTAGATTTTAAATAGATCCTGAAAAACATTGTTTTTAAATTCGACACCGTTATCACATGTTATCTTTTGGGAAATGCCAAATGAAGAAAAGTATTGAATTAAACTGCTTGCGGTTTCAATCGCATTTAATGAAGTGATCGAGTAAGCTTGCCCGAGTTTTGAAAAACTATCGATTACTGTTATAAAATACTGATTGGAGATTTTACATGAGTCTAGGTATAAATGCTCAAATGGTTTCGATCCTATTGGGGTCGGTTTGAATAATAATTTATGTGGTTGTCTTTCGTATTTCATTTTTTGACAGATTTCGCAAGAATTAACATAGCTCGTTACATCTTGTTCTAGATTAGGCCAGTAATAGTTTTTGTATATTGCAGCTGTATTTTCGTTGATACCGCGATGAGAGGTTTTCGTTGTGTGGTAAACCTTTATTTTTTCCTTCTTCTTTATATATAACATCTTCAAGCATGACCCTGGTGATAGACATTGTAAAAGTTTTGTTTAAAAAATAATTTTGAAGAAATCGGATGAACGGTTTTTCGAAGGCGGGTTCTTTGAAATATACGCAATAGTTTTGTTTTGGACGAATATTTTCTTTAGATAATTTGCCAAATATTTTTTCTAATTGAGCTTGATTTTCTAATAAATTTTTGTTTAGTAACCAGGTGTGTCGTTTTTTATTAAATATTGTTTCAAAGTGTACTTGTGATGTTTTACAAGGGGACTGTCCTAATACAATTTGATTTTGGTAAATATTTAGTATTTTTTCTGTGTAGGGAAGATCATGGGATCTTCTAAACTCGTATGTGCCGTTTCTTATTTTAAGGGAATCTTTAGCGTAGGGGGTTTAATTTGGATGTTCGATATTATATTAACTTTGGAACTATTTCTGGGGTTGTCAAATCTGTGGTTAGGATCTGATGGAGGGATTTCTTTATCAACAATGTTAGATATTTCTTCAAAAGTAATCTCGAATTTTTCGTTTTTGTCTATATTCGCTATAATAGATTTATTGTCAGCAGCGTCGATGGGATTGATTTCTACTCGCGAGAGAGCATTCGCGTTCGTATTAGTTTTGTCTTTTTTATAAATAATTTTATAATCGTATTCTTCAAGTTTAAGTCGCTATCTCACTAATTTAGACTTTAATTCTTTTAATGAAAATAACCATTGTAATGGCTTGTGATTGGTTATGATGTTAAATTTTGTACCATAAACATACGGTCGAAAGTATTTAACTGCCCAGACTATTGCTAGAAGTTCTTTTTCAGTTGTACTATAATTGCACTTAGCTGGGTTGCATATGCAATGAGTAAATCTTTGCCTATTGGACCTTGTGATAGCACCGCCCCAATCGCATAATTTGATGCGTCGGTTGTTATGTGAAAGGGATTTGAGAAATCGGGGTATTGTAATATAGGATCGTTAGTTAATATATTTTTACAAGTTTCAAAACATTTTACGAATTCCAGAGTGTTTTATTTGTGTATTTCTTTTCAGGCAATTAGTCATGGGTTTGGTCAGTTTATGAATTTACGATAATAACCGATGAGACCTAAAAACGATTTTATCTCTTTAGCTGTTCTAGAAATTGGGAATTTTCGAATGACTTTAATTTTTTTGGATTTGGTTTGATGCCGTTGGGTGTTATGACGTGTCCTAAGAATTCGACGGTTTTACATAGAAATTCCGATTTATTCAACTGAATTTTTAAACCTGCATTTTTCAATTTGGAAAAGACTTGTCTAAGGCTTGAAATATGTTCCTGTAAGCTTGTTAAAAAGACAATGATATCGTCCGTATATACTAAGCAGATTTTATTTTGTAATTCTTTTAAGATGTCATCCATTACCCTATGAAACGTAGCAGGCGCGTTCTTGAACCCGAAAGGCATGCGTACAAACTCATAGTGTCCGTTTTCAACATTAAAGGCGGTCTTAGGGATTGAATTGGGATGCATTTCAATTTGGTGAAATCCCGAAGTTAAGTCAAGTGTGGTGAAATAGATACATCTACCTAATTTGTCTAGTAAATCTGTAATGTTAGGCAGCGGGTATCTGTCGTTAATCGTTTTTTCATTGACTTTTCGGTAGTCTACAACAATTCGCCATTTTTGTTGTCCGTTGGCATCGAGCTTTTTGGGGACAATCCAAATTGGGGAACTCTATGGGGATTGACTCGACCTTATTATTCCGTCGTCTAACATTTTATTAATTTGTTTTTGGACTTCTTGTTTATGTATATACGGGTATCGGTATGAATTTGTGTGAATAGGGATGTCATCAGTCGTTTTAATCTCATGTTTTACATTGTTTGTAAATGTTAATTGATGGGAGTTATGATGGAAAATTTCGAGAAATTGTTTTACTAGTTTTTCTAGAGCTGTTTTTTGTTTCGAGTTAAGATGGTCTATTCGCAAATCATGTACGTCTGATCGAGTGATCATATCCTCAATGTGATAGCATTCAAAGTTATTGGGGTCGAAAGGTGTTCCGTACTGTTTGAGAAAGTCGAAATCTAGATTAACAATTTGGGTTTGTTTAGCTGAGTTTTTGATTTCAATTTTTGCTACTTTATTTTCCACTTTGGTAATACAAGCGGGGAATTCAAGGAAATCTTGACCACAAATAATGTCTTTGGTAATTATTTCCACATTGTCTGGTAGGGAAGTTTTTATTTCTTTAACAACAATGGACTTTGGGGGGTATTTCTGCCTTCTGTGTCTGGAAGTCGGTTCTATATGAAAAGGGGATTTCTAGGTGTTTGTTGCACAATCTTTGAGTTTGCAAATTCATGGTTAACCCTAATCGTCTCAAATCGCCTAGACCTAATATTCCATCAAAATAATCATAAAAAGGAAATAGTATAAATTAGAAACTATCGAATATGTTAAATTCTTCTAAAAGTGGATTTTTTGCTTTGAAATGATCTAATTTTGTTTCGGCACAAGTAGAAATTGGAATTGTCTTTCGAAAAATAGTATCGGGGAAATACTTTTCAGCTATATAGGGCCTTAACATAGAGCAATAACATCCTGTGTCTATTAGTAATTTTACTGGGATCTTAGAGAGTTGAACAAATGGAAGAGAATTGTTTAAATTGACATTATTTAAATCTACGATTCGGGATTTTGATAAGGAGCTTTGCAAAAATTTTGGTAGTCAAAGTTTTCATACGCCTTCTCATTATATTGGGTTTAAATGTCAGAATAAGTTATAACGTCGTTATATTCTTCTTCTGATATACAGAAAGGGTCGAGTAGAATGTTATCTTCCAATTCTAATTGGGTTTCTGTATTATATAATTCTTTGGGTATGAAGTTCGATGGACCTAATGGGGGGAAGAAATTTCGTTGCATTGAAGGTTGTTTAATTGAAGGGTTTCTAGAGGTTTCATAGATTCCGGTGGTCTTGTAGGTTTGTGGGAATTTTTTGGTGCAAATACGTTTATGGGTTTGCCAAATACTTGCCGATTAGTAGGGTATGTTCTGGTAACTTGTCTGGGTTGAATTGGAATAGGTTGTAATGGAAATTTTGAGGTTGAATTAGTGATTGATTAGACTGAAATTGTCGCGGTTTATAGACTGGTGGTTGTTGAAAATTTGGTATTTTAGGTTGTATGGGTATCTGTTGCGCTTGATAGATGAATCTGGGGTTGGGAATGTTTGAGCGTTTTTATGGTTTTGTAAGTTCATGTCTTTTTGATAATGCGTTTATACGCGTTTCATTATGAAAGTGTCTAAGTACTAGGTCGCTAGCTTCTGACAAATCATCCGGTTGTTTCAAGTCTAGTAGGAGTCTAAGTCTATTATTAAAGTTAGCAGCAAGAAGATCTACAGCGTTCAATTTGTTTTGATCAATTAAAAGTGTCTTTTGACTCTGAGTAAAAACTGCATCTGTTTGAATTTTGACTTCGATTCTTGATTTAAGTTGTTTAAGACGTTCTAGAAAATCTAAAATAGTTTTATTTCTGTATTTATTTAGTTGTAAAAATTCTCTCATGAGCGTTTGACGATCGATTTTATAGCCAAAGTGTTCGCGTAAAGCAGTTTTTACTTGAGGCCAATCCGTCAAATCGGGTTGACACATTAAGAAGTTAGAAACATCACCTTTTGAGTTTGGAGCAAATTACGTTAAACACAAAATCATTTGAACTATTATCGTTAGTTTTTGCATATGTATTATAAAATTTATCGCACCTATGTATAAAACTCTCTAATTGGTAACTATCTCCGTCAAAAGTAGGGAGGAAATCAGCAATTGCTTTTGCTGCAGTTATAGTTGGAGTAGTGACAGTAGTTACGTTATTTTCGTGTACAGACATGTTTTGTAATGAAACAGTTAACGATTCGATGTTAATGTCGTTTAAATTTTTAGAAATTGGCATAGAATTATTTTGTTCGCAGACTAGAATGATAATAATAATTATTATTATTTTTTGTTATTTATGTAAATTGTTTGGCAATAGAAAAAAATTTAAAGAAATTAAGTATTTCTTTTAATTTTGTCTCATATAAAATTGTATGGTTACTCGAAAACAAATTCTGAAAGTTTCCTTTCATAAAATTTGCTACGTAATTGTTCAAGATACATCACAAGGAAAAGTGTGAAAAGGAAAAAAACTCAACACTTACTTCCTATTATACTGTAGGTTCTCAAATGGTAAATGGTAGAAACCAACGACCAAAACAGCTTTGTTCAGGAGTCGGATTGCAGTTTTCTTGATAGTCACAGATCTTCTTTCTTGCGCAATCTTGACTTTTCAATCGTACTGGCGATCTTCTTTCCAATCAAAAATCTTGCGTAATTTTGGTCTCCTTCGATCCTACCGACTTCGCCAATTAAATCGCGGAAACCACAAACTCCGTTTTTAAAAAACAACTTCATTTGTGTCCGAAGTTTATTACAATAATTAAGTTTGGTTAATAAAGGCAGACCTTTGCCTATATTTTATTATTGTTAACTTAATGACTTGTCTAAGATTTGTTTAGACCGACAATCAAACTATGACTGACTTTACAATATTAATGTACCTGTATTTATACGTTTTTAGAATAGTTCTAGAAAATGTCTACGTGACTAAAAGCATAATCTTAATATTAACACTAACACAATCAGTGGTGTTTTTCCGTAGAATATTTTTTTCATATAACTACATTTAAATTTCCACTGCGAAGAATTAAAATTCAATATTTAGAATAATTATACCCAGCGTTTCACTATCAGAATTAAAATTAATCAAAAGGAAAAGTTTTAACTCGAGATGAAATAGTAAATGAACAGAAATTAACTGGAAATTAAGCACCCGTGACTCAAAGTTAAACAAGAATAATGATGTAACGGATGTAACAGGAACGGATAAAGTGACTGTTACAGTGTAATAATAGCAATACTTACAACAACAAAACAAATTTAAGTGTAAACTTTAGACACCTCAAACTCACTATCTCTATAGAAGTATGTGCCCTCTAGATTATCTACCCAGATAAGAATTTCAATTGAAAAATCTTGTAATTAAGTATAAGTACGCCTCAGACTAACAATTACGCAGAAAATTCCATCTTGATGCCTACATATTAAAAAAAAAAGAAAAACTTTAACACCCTGTATCTCGCAAACAGTACGTTTTGGAGTACATTTCTTTATTATTTCAACGAGTACTACGCGTTTTGTCAATAACGCAGTCAAATTTTTGTTATATGCTTTATATATACGTTAGTTAACACCACTCACCTATGAATTAGAATTATTTATGAGCTCAAAAAATCTTGTGTTATCACACGACCAAAAAATGTTTTGTAACTAATTGCTCCTAATTGCAGTCGTGGGGTAATCCACTTGTACTCGCAAACACAAAATAAATCTTTTTTGAACTTATGATACAAAAAACTGTAATTTATCGAATTTCTCAAATTTGTAAACGTGGTTTGGTTAAAATAATACAAAATAACTAAAACTCTGTGAAAGAATGGAAAAGAAAGGAAGAAAAATTTCACTAATGTAAGTACTACATGTTACATACATAACCTGTAAGGCGTGGAAATTAATTCTATATAAAGAAATAATTACTGAAAAACTTTCACACAGTTCTATTATTTATTACACATCGAATTTAAACCACCCTATGCATTTATTATTTACCTGCGCTTGTATTATCCATATTGGGTACGAACACGACTATTACACACGAAAATATGAATTTGAGAGTTTTGTTTACTTCGAACGATTTAGATAACCGTTTATCAGCAGCTTTAGATAATCTTAGTTTATTTTTGTTTACGATAATGCATTTATTGCTTTCTCATCAAATATTGTTAAATTTTAACAATATTTATCGTTTTAGACAGTTTAGAAATTTAATTATATTACATCCTAACTCCGATTACTATTATCAACCACATCATTATTACTTTGCTTATAATTTCCTAAAAATAAAGATAATTATGAAAAAAAAACAGAATAATATTACTGTAATAAACAATAAATTACTTATCCTATTATGTATGTAGCAGAGGTGGGCATAGGCAAAGTGTGCTCTTGGAGCATCGTCTACCAAGATGGCAGCTTTCAGCAGCATATTGATATCGAGCGCAAAGTTCTCGTAATTATTTAGGTCCCTATTTAAAAATCTAGACTTGAAGATGAAAATAAGCAATGAAACGTCGTACCAAAAAAATAATAATACCATCTTTTTCTTTTCAGTAAAGTGTTATACGAAAGTGTTTGTTGTTCTTTATTATGTAACAAGATAAACTTGGAAAAGAATCAAAACAAAATTGCAATTTTTCGGTTTTTTTTGGAATATTTTCGGAATCGTTCGGAATATTTTTATTTTTTAAACGGCATCGTATTAGGCGTTTAATTGCGCTACTTTTTTTCCATTTAACCGTTTCTTTATCTGTTATGGTTTCCGAGATCCCTGTAGTGGCCTTCCTTATCTTGGACACATTGTATACAGGATATCCCACTTAAGCCGAACTCTTTCGTAACTTTGTTATTTATAAAACCGTGAGAAAATTTTAAAATTGTTAATTTTGCTTTATTAACTAATCTAATTTTCTCACATAATACAAGATGTAACATGTAAAGCCATTGTTTTTTAAATATTGATATTTTCACATATCTTGTTCCCCAAGGTATTTGCTTTTCATCTACGTTTGACACATCTATAATGCATTTTTGTCTATAACAAATTATACTTGACTTGCTTAACAAATAGAGTAATCACGCGCTATTCTTGTGATATTCTCAGAGAAAAAAGGAAAATTCCCTAAAGTCGGCTAGTTGTCTACAGTGAGCGTCTCATCCACACCACTTGTCTAGTAACCAACTTACCAATTTAAGGAAATTTACTCTTTTTTTTGGAAATATTAGGAGAATTACACATGGTTCTAGCTGTTCAGCGTGATAAGAATTGCAATTCCTTATTTTGATAAGGTACTGTCTAAGCTACAGTACTTTTATGCAGATGTATCTGTCACTATTACAACTGGCTATCAGAGTCCTACATCAAAAAGCTATGCATGGTGATGTACGTTACTTCTTAAAATAATTTATTAGCACCAATACAACTACATTGCACACCATGTACTTAGAGAGAGTTATGTAGGTTATGTTCCACAGACATAAAAACGATTTATTGCAATACATTAAAATCATCGATATTTTGGGTAACTGATTTTATTGACTACTCTTGTAAATACTAGCTTCAGATTAGTCATAAAACATAGTTGTTTGCTAGATATACACTTCAATTATATCGTAAAAACTGATATCAATACCTATAATAAATGGTTTTTCAAAATGCATGCATTTTATCTGTTTAAAAGATTTGATAAGAACATTACTAATTATTAGGATTTAGCAATAAAAGCGAATTAAAATAATATGTAAGGGATTCTCCCGTATGTGCATTAAACGGTAGAGGTCGGCGCGTGAGTAATTTTTCGCCCAGCCTCACATATCTTTTTTTGGTTAGTCACTTACTCACCCAAGGAGAATTTTTATTTACAACCCACTCATGCCCATTCACGTTAGTATATGACATCGTGACTCCCGTGTGTCGCGAGATTTCCATGAGCCCAATCCAACTTCTTGCCCAGCCCAATGTGTAGCATGTGCTTCACATACTTTTATTGATTTCTACTCACTACCCTTCACGTGTATCTTTTCCTTGTTAATTCACGTGGGTTACAACAAATTTTATTCAATAATCAGCAAACATCATAGTCTTCAGTTCAATTTTGTCTATAAATGTTTGACGAGATTTATCTATATCTATACAGAAATCAGTTTTTTTACAGCAGCATCTAAAAGTACTATAGTGGCAACCGTATTCGATACGTTCTGTAGTTCTGGAGACCATAATTCCCACTTTAGCATCCTCTACTGGCTAACTCAAGCAAATCAGTAACTGGTTGTGATAGATCTACACGTATTAGGGTATTTCATTGGGAGAATAAAGTCTGTACGACAGTCTTGGCAGCTTTTTAATGTTAGAAATGTATCGAAGTATTAGATTATAACAATCCCGTTGCTCGTAATAATTTCTGCTATATTCTCGAGGTGAAACACACAGTAGGTCTACTAACTACATAGGTATGGTGTGTTTAACCTTAAAATCCCGTTACGATATTTTTTGAAAAAAATCAAATTCTTTCTCACACAAGCTTATAGACCTTAGCCATTGCTTTGCTACACCAGAATAACGCTTAGGAGACCTCAAATACAGTTTACCTACCCATCTATTCCAATTTCTAACTTAAGGTTTAAACAAATCTTAAGTTTTACCCTCCCATGTCATTTTCAACGGTCTGTACCTGGAGGATAGCGTTGTTACTTGTACGAATATCAAAAACTGTTACCAAGAAAAACTGTACAGGATGATGATTTCAAAAATCGTAATCAGCTACAGAGGGTATAAGCAAGCGGGGTACACATTGCTCAAGTTTTCTGAAATTGATCACCTTGAATATTTTGTTATTTTTTAATTTTTCCTTTAATGCTGGTTAAAGCGCTTTACTTTTATAGGGCATAAACCAAACAGTCTCAACATTATTAAATTTTTTCATGTAAAACATCATCAAACGTGACGAGCTGTTCTGATATAAGTGACAAACATTTAGTTTTAACCTTTATAGATAGTTATTAAAACTTTCACTACATCACTACTTTTTTATTAGGGTCCAACATACTTAGTAAAGCCTCGACTCAATCAGTAGAACATCAACACTGGCATTTGGGTGATAAAATATCTATTGCCTAACAACGTGATAGATTTAATGCCTAAGTCGAAGTTTCCTTATAACTTTTACCCGCATTTTTTAATTGATCATTATCAACAATATATGATATTTGTTTTAATGCAGAGGAATCTGCTTGAAGAAATAAAATTAAACTTTTCTTTATAATAGGATAATAAGAGGATAATTAATAGGTAATTAACAAAAAATTTATTAATTAATAGCAAAAGTAAACGATTTTTCATTTTCTTTAATCGGCAGACTATGCCAAAACTGTAAAGGCTCCAGGTTTATTTCTTTACTTCTTCGAATAAGGGTCGGTGATGTTATGTACATTTGGACGAAATGAGGCAAGAAGCACTCCAAAAAATTCAAAACCAGCAGCAGAAGGATAAGATGATATTTGATCAGAAAAGAAAGCCACCAACTAAATATCACGAGGGAGATCTAGTAATGACGCGACGAGAATTAGCGGCGACCGGAACCTCAAGAAAACTGTTACCACGTTTCAAAGGCGTCCTAGGCAACGATCGTTATGAACTACGAGACATTCCGGGGGCAGAGCGCTCTCAAAGGTCTTTCCAATCTGTGTACTCTTCAGATAGACTGAAGCGATGGTCTCGTCCCGATGAAGGAGACACTTCAACCGAAGAGTCTGAAAATGAAGAAGCACTGGAGAGTTCGGAACTGCGGACGAGGACGTCCTCTAGGGTAGCAAGGCTGAGTGTGAGAATTGGACCACAGCCGTAAAAAAATACAAAAGCGCGTAAAACAACAAACGACACGGGGAGTGTGCTTTCGAAGACGAAGACGATAAGACGTATATTTAGTGTTCTAAGTTACTTTTTTTTAAGTTTAAGTTTTTCTGTATTTTGTTTTTTTTTAATTAAAATTACTTAGTTAGCCTTAGTGAGTGTGTGTGTTTCTTTCTTACTACATTGTATAATGCGTAACGTTACGTAGGTACTACGTGATCAAATAAAATAATCGCACAGTTTTGCTAAATTTGTATTCATTCTTGTGAGCACTTTATTAATTGTACTTAAGGATAATAACGTTAGCCGTTGCCATTTAATCAAACAATCAAGATACTAGGGTACGTAAAATTTAGCAATAAT
>VTPC01001671.1:0-18599 GCA_011009095.1 Ignelater luminosus
AAAAATAAAACTCACATGGATGCCAATACTGCGCGAAGAACTACGGCGCGCAACCGACAAACGGCGCAAATCCCTACTGCGCAACATACAGAGTAATCTACTGCGCATTCACCTACGAAAATGCCACTTATGTAGAACTTATAAAACTACATAAATAGACCTCCCCAGCAGCTCGGTGGTTCAAGCACCCAGTGTAGTAATCAAATTAGAAATGCAAAATAATAAACCAAACTGCCCTTCTCAGAGTGACACAAAGTGAATTTCCGAAACGTTACGACAAAATGTCACAACATAGAGTGGCAATAGCCCAATTAACACCTCAAACGGGATAGTGTAGCCGAAAACAAGATATGGGTATCTATTATTGAATCGACAGATGTCGAAAGAGGATATGTAGCCAATGTGAAGTCTTGGAGCTAGCTAATCATTCAAATATCGCAATTCTTTTTGATAATGCTATGAAGCTGTTGTGGGAAAATAAGATTAAAAGAGACAACATTCTTCTTTTCATAACTGATGCCATACATGGTAAATGCTGCTAAAGGTATGAATTTGTTCTATTCAAAAATGATACATGTGACGTCCCTTGCTCATAAATTGCATAGGTTAGCGGAAGAAAATTGTGAGAATCTTCCTGATGTTGATAAATTAATATTCAATGTAAAAAAGATCAGTCATCAAGGACGTTGTGAATGGTTTCAGTAAAGATGATGCAGCTTCTATCAAGATGGTGCAGGAGCTGTTTTGCAGTAGCCTATCAAAAAACTGGTATACATCAACTAACTTAGGCTGTATATCAAATGCGATTACTAGGTTAGAAGGTGTTGGTTTTGACATCAAAGACTCTCTAGCAGTTGTCAGGAATGTGGAACTCAATATTGAACAGGCAGGTGGAAAAGTTGGTGAAAATGTGAAAAGAAAACTTCCTAATGCCTTTAGTCGAAACAGTTTTTAACTTTAACCTCCCACTTCTACCCTTTCCACTTTTCAAATTTTTCGTTATTACTTATCATGAACAGACACAGGTAGTAAGGATTATTTGCAGTTAGTTAGTCTGCATATGTCTTTGGTTGACTTACTGTAATTGTTATCGTAAATTTTATTTTGTGAAATTTGCTTGTTTTTGTACTTTTATAATAAATATCACTGTTTCTATTAATTAAAAGTATACAAACGGAAAATAATTAATTGTAAGTATAAAAGTAAAACAATGTATTTTATGTAAATTAGTATTTTGTTTATTATTTTAGAAGCAATCGAAAATGTATTGGTTTCCAATTGCCGTTTCTCAAAATGAACAACAGTCAGTACCTAATTTAAATCATCAAACAAGGGAGATTAACCCCTTTAAACAGCACGTGCATGCAAATAGTATAGTGAAGTCGCCCGAAACAGTGTTTAATTTGGCAAAGCACAAAGAAATGTAAGTCCTTGTTATTTTAATCATATCGGCAATGTTTTAAAAATTTTTTTTATATTTTTTTTTCAGTATGAACTCATTAAAACTGTCAGCAAATTGTAGTCATACAAAATGGACTTGTCGAAAATGTCTTCATGATGGTAATCCCATACATATCAGTTTGTGTCAAGAATGCAATTCGGCCCGGTTTCCATGGTTGTAAGTATACTTATATATTACAGTCATTATTTTAATTTTGATATTAGCATTTAGCTTTAAAAATAATCTAAACCAGTTAACAAAAATCTATTAGAATCAGAATTTTGCGCCATTTACATAAGTACCTATCATCTCAGGAGTAGGACGATAATCCAAGAACTACTTAAAATTGTAGGAATAAATAAATCCTTGGTTTGATCAAATTTGACAAAGAGTTCTTAAGAAAGAAAAGATTCTAGCATTAAATTAATTTAACTTAAAATTTAGAAATTACTTTCGGGGATTAGAAATTAGCTTTTCATTTCTTATGTTAATTGACTAAAAATTGTTTTGTAAGCCCTTAATATTCCAAGAAATTTAGAAAGTTAAGGCATATTATGTTTACCTACAGTATAAGTCATTAATGACTGACATGCTATTAAGTACATATCGGTAAACATAACCTATTTATTCTAATTGTGAAAAATTTTTTGTTAATTACTTGCAACGTTTGGGCTTACAAACATATTGTACTTAATTACATATTATTTGGCAAATGATGGCTTTTTAATGGGAGTCTCATTATTCATAAATTCTCAAAAATTTTGTCTTTTATTTATTACTTGCTAATTAAAATTCAGTAATAATTTTTGTAGCCAGCTCTTTTAGCCCCTTTTTGAGTTTGGTTTAGTTTAATACTCTAAATAAAGATTCTTATTCACATGAAATGTAACTGTCAGTCGCCTAGATTTATGTTTATCTCTCTATCCATAATTTTATTTTTTTCATTCAATGGTACTGTTATGCATGCTTATTTTAAACTACAGAATACAACAATTATAGAAAGAAAAGAAAAAGTTTAAAATATTATAAAACAATAAAACAATTTTCATATGCACAGATTGCATTCAGGAAATAATATGTAAATCGATAACTAGAAGAATCGATGTTGTAACCTGTAAATAGTAAAATTAAATTTAACGAAACAAGTTTAGCATTAATCTAGGATTTTTAATTTTGAAATAGTTTTCGAAAATTCTTTAAAAACCTCCCACCAATCATATACATTATTCATTATTTGTTTTTTCTCCTTTTTCAGTTTTTGTATGTGTAACTCTATTTTATACCCTTTTCTCTCTTTTTTGAGTCAACCCTTCTTCTCATTTTGTTCACATCTTAAGAGTGTAACTTCTTTAGGTAATTTTTATTAAATTTCTGCTCTAAATTTGGTTTTTTGCTGACATTCGTTTTTATAGAAGGCAATCCGGCCCCCAATTCTTGTTTTATCATACTCCATTACAGTAGGTTATGTGCACAATACGTAAGTAACTCTTCGCGAAGAATTGAGAAATAAGTGCCTGATTGAGACCCAATGAAATCATTCAACATCTGATCTCTGCTCAAAAATCTCATTCGGAGAAAATTGGATTTAGGAAAGGAGTTTTTCGCATGTAAAACTGAAATCCCGCTAATTACAGATTACCAAATCAAAAAACAAAGGTAGAAGGAAAAGATGATGAAGCAAGTACACCAAAAGAATACCAATTTTGGATATGCCCCAAATGTGGTGAATTTAATTTACATGACGAAAAGACATGCAGAGTATGTCTAGCCCCACAAGACAATTCCACAACGTTGCCTGAAAATAAAAAAATTACAGAAAACGAGAATGGACGAAATGGTAAGTATCAAGGTAATTATTTATTATTCTTTGAATTTAATCTGAAACTCTTTTTAAGGTACACCTTGGGAATGTACCGTATGTAATCATCAAAATTATAGAACCACTGTTATATGTGACATGTGTTTTACAATAACTGGATGTGCAAACGAAAAGCCTAAACGTCTGAGTCAAGACAAACGTGTTGATTTAAGTTGGAAGTACGCTGTTTCGCGTTGCAAGTTAACAAATCAATCATTCGTAGATGAAGATTTTCCGGCCGAATACGGCAGTCTGTATTATTCTCCCGAAGATCATGAAGCAGACGATACACAATGGCTGCGACTCTGCAACGTTAAATTACATGGGTGCCAAAATAATTCGCCGTGGGTTCTGTTTAGATATCCCTTGAAACCTACTGATGTTGTTCAAGGTATATTCTGTCTACTTGTGTTTTGCTTCGTTATGCATAATTTTTTATGGGTTTTAGGTGCAGCAGGCAACTGCTGGTTGATAAGCGCCTTAAGCGTTTTAGCATTACAACATGAACATATAATAAGACGGCTTTTTATAACATTTCAAGTTTGCGAAGAAGGCGCATACCAGATTCGGTTATGTAAAGACGGAAAGTGGACATCAATTATGGTTGACGATCGGGTCCCATGCGACAGAGACGGATATCCATATTATGCCGAGGTAGAACATGACTTTGTCCCCTCTTTTAAACTGTGAAATTTTTCTTCTGTTTCTGATTTAAAGCGAAAATTGTACTTTTTTAGGCACTAGAAAATCAGATGTGGGTGCCACTAATAGAAAAAGCTGTTGCAAAACTATACGGCTGTTACGAAACTTTAGTTGCAGGTCACCTTACTGAAGGACTAAACATGCTTACTGGCGTTGCATGTACTAGTATATCTGTTTACCTTAGTGATAATAATAGAAATGAATCCAACCTCAATACTATTTGGTCAAAGTAAGCGAAATGAAGATTTTTGCTGATTAACAATGCTTATTAATCTTTTATTTCCAGATTATTGGAATATCGAAACAAAAGGTATCCAATGCTTGCAAGTTGTGGTTCTAATTATATAGATATGAATAATGAAGAAGCAGAAGAAAAAGGCCTTGAGACGCTACATTGTTATTGCGTATTAGATGTACGCGAAATACGGGAACGGCGATTAATAAAACTTTTGGATTCAAGAGGTATACACGTCACAACCTGCTAGTAGGCTTTATATTACATTCTTGTTTTTATTAATTTTTAGGTGAAACCGATTGGAAGTGTGAATTGACAAAAGCTGACATTTTAGATTTATACATGGGATCAGAATTACTACTAAATGGCTCTGGTGACCTATGGATAAATTTGGAAGATCTTACAAAATATTTTTCTGCGGTTGGCGTTTGCAAACTGAGAAATGAATGGTTCGAAGAAACGATGTCTGGGAAATATCCAACTTATGAAGATCAAACACCGTCATTTATTTCTTTCGTTGTGGAAGAAATGACCGAAATTGAGTTTGTACTTTATCAGGTTAGTTACTTTTATTACTATATTAGGATACCTCTTGCTGGTTTCTAAAATTCTTGTGTAGACATTGAATATCATTTAGATAAATTACTCTACAATGGTGTAATGTACTGAAGTTTGCGAAACGATGTTAACGGACAAAAACAACTTTTATTTAAACTTCTTTACATTATTTGGTATTACTTTTACACTGTAAACTGACGTTATACAAATTGTAGTTGCAACTTAGTTCCTTTAGGCTTTCATCTTCCAGTGTTTCTGTGAATTGTTTTTCATCATTTTTTTCCAAGTTTTCTCACAAAACAGTGATACTTTCTAACCTTTTTCTAGTCCAACTATTAATCAAATTCTAGATTCTACTGCTTTCTTGGTGCTCTTTTTCTGAAATCGG
Source organism: Ignelater luminosus (assembly GCA_011009095.1). Classification (NCBI taxonomy): domain Eukaryota; kingdom Metazoa; phylum Arthropoda; class Insecta; order Coleoptera; family Elateridae; genus Ignelater; species Ignelater luminosus. The sequence continues at coordinate 5,183 of VTPC01001671.1, forward strand.
TACAATGTCGTAAAAAAGTTTTAAATTGCAGAACAATCGATAGACGATTGTTGAACTTGAATGATATGTAATTACTTTACTTTTTTCGGAATGGGATTTAAAGTTATGTAACTTTTATTTTGTTTTTAGAAAAACCTGCGTGTGCTTCCAGAGACGGAAAGATACCAGATGGATTTATTTCTAGTTATATTAAAAAGAAACGAAAAATGTTCTTATGAGTTATTTGATTATACTGAATACCGATCAACTAATTTGTTTATTTGCCACGAGAAAACATTCGAACGTGGAAAATACGTAGTAATTCCGCTTTCCTTTAATCATTGGCATTCCAGTCATTTTAAAGAACCAAAGTATGCTTCTTCTTTTAATTTTGTACATCTTGGAATTTTGTCGTTAATTATAATTGTTTTTAGGTTCAATCTAGCGTTTCATAGTTCGAAACAAATAATCACGAGACAGATACAATTAACTTTGACACTCAGAGATATATTAATTCCGTTAGCTAGGAAATATGGAGAACCTCAAGATTGCTTGCCTGAGCTGAGACTTTATTATCTCAAAAAATCATTTCTGGGTGCATTAATGATGGTGGAAAATCGCTACGACGCATGGGCACATTTCAAGTGCATCGCAAAGGAAAGTTGCTGCAATATTACCAGCAGCCGTGGAAATACATTGAATACAGTTGATTCAATTCCTCCACAACATGGACAGATTGTAGCTATTTACACAAAGTTAAAATATGAAAATATGAAATCACAATATGTTTTTGATCATAGAATGTATTATAGAATCGTATGTTATCCCGAATTATATGATTGGGGAGATAAGAAAAATTCACTTAACGTTCCTAAGATAAAAAAGGACGTCGATATTTTACATCAAGCGTTTGCGTTATAGCTTAGAGTAAATAGAGGTTTTAGAGAACCAGCTATACACAACCCTGTGTCTAGTACTGACTTCCCTGATACGTAGATGTCTCTACTCGTTTCAGGGTTATCTTATACGCACACCCACAAGCCTAGAAACACACTCTATGGTCGCATTCAAGACACAAACCACATCTGTAAACAGTCATCGCCAGACAAGAGACTACACATGTACAAGAAAGATAGATATATGATTTAACTAATATAGCTTCTAATATACTCTAATATTTTGAGAGATTTTTCTGTTTACAAATATCATTTTTGAATTAGCGGAAGAGGTTTAAGAATAAGTAAACATTTATATTAAAATCTTGATAACGTAATATAAATTAATCATAATGACAAATCTTCAAAATCGTTTTGTCATAGCGAAAAATGAAGTACCTAGAAATTGATCCTTTTTCTTTAATTCGCTAACTACCATTGTTTGTAATTATAACGTACATGAAAATACAAAATTCTTTAAAATTAAAATTCCTAAATGTAGCAAACACAGAAATATACTTACAACTAACCTATTATAACTTAGTATACTCTTTGCTATAACTAAAATAAACTAGATACTGAACTACTTATTCCCAAAAAAGCGATTTCTAAGGATATGATGTAAAAATATCTATTGAATGTAAGAGCAAGTAATTTATAGGTTTATTTTAAAAGAATACTTTGAAACTGTATACTAAAAGAAATAAGTTTTTGGCAGACAAGTTTCTTTTATCATGTTTTACTGTTACCCCTTTAGAATGACGGAATGCTTTTATCCTTTTGTTGCATGGTGGAATCCAGATGTGATTTGTTGCAGGGTTAAGGAAAAATCTAGAGAAACCGAACAGAGATAATAAACAGTTCCGGCTGAAGAGCCGGGTTTAATTAATTGTTTGTATCGACATGTTCAGAATAAATAAAATTTCTAATTTTTTCTAAATATTTAAAATAAACGAGTTATGCTATGTCTGAAAAAGCAGCGTGTTCTTTTTTTATTTTAAGGGCTCCGCAAAATGTTGTCCTGGGCCCCGCAAAACTTCTAACCGGCCCTGATAATAAACAATTTACCTACTGTATTTCTGTAGGTAACTTTAGTCATTACAAGAGGTGTTGTTAGTTTAGTTGCACTTCTAATTCGATAGTCTGAACTCAAATTAGTTTGTTATAACGCTTATGCTACTGTTGTACTTCTGGTACTATGATAATTCCTAATTGCCTTTGTCATACTATATATCTTCAGACCCTATGTTAGGCACACGTTTGCATAAATTATTATTGAATCATTTGAAACAACTTGCTGGTTGTGGCCTAAATGTAAAAGCAATAGTGTCCGACCAGGGATCGAACAATAGAAAAGTCAATAGTCTTTTAGGTATAACCTGCGAAAAACCCTATTTTTATTATAATAAGAAAAATGGTCATGTGCTATATGATGCTCCTCATTTAATTAAAAGCGTTCGTAATACATTACTTAAACAAAGTATATTTTTCGAAGGAAAGGCCGCCCGCTGGGATGACATAGTAAAATTGTATAATATTTCCAAGTTTAATACATTATCAAATCTAATGTCGAAAATTAACGACAAACACATTAATCCTAATCACTTCTAAAAAATAAATGTGTCGTTGGCTACACAAATCTTTAGTAAAGAGTTTGCCGCAAACCAAACAGGTGAATTAAACTCGTCTACAGCAAAAGACATTGCAGACTTTTTACTACAAATAAACGATCTCTTCGATCGTTTAAATTCAAAATCTAAATTTGATAAAAAATTCTCCAAAATAAACTATTACCGGTATATTATCATTATGGGCCGATATACAAATCCAAAATCCACAGTATTTTCTCTTAACCAGCCGTTTGAATCAGGATCCCATAGGGAATTTGTTTTCAAAAATCCGCCTTCGCCGGGGGTTTGATCCAAATTCATCAGTGCAACATTTTAGATTGGCATTGCAAAATCTTAGGCCATCATCTTTGCAGAAATCTGTTTCAAAATCGAACTGCGCAAATGATGACGATAATTTTGTTTTTGAAAATGAGAATTTTTCAAATCAAACTGGCAATGATAAATATGATGAATTAAGTGATAGTGCGGATGTCGGCAATGTTTCGTCAGTTTCTTCAGCCGGTATCGATATTCCCAGTCAAATAGACGTAGATGTTAATACTGAAGATTTTACTTTAGAATGGTGTGGAATTAAATAGTTTGCTGGTTATGCTTCAAGGCGCACTTTGTACAAGTTTAAATGTCACGCGTGCCAGGATATTTTAATTAAAGATATTTTAGACGATATATAATTAAATGAATTGTTAATAGTTAATAGAGACTACGGTTCCGATTAGTCCAGTCAATGAGCTGGGAGAATAAAAAAAAACACTCAGCACGAATTTGGAAACTCTTTTTTTTCAATGAGTTCTATATGACCCCAAGGTCATTCATAACTATTGAGACCTTCCCCCCGGACCCCTTCTGCCCTAAATCGCAAAACCAACCCTTTTAACCACCCCCTTTCTGGAGATTTTTCTTATTTGTGAAAATATGTGAATTTTAGCTCAGAAATAGCTTCTAGGAGGTTGTTTGGATCGCTGATCAGAATCCGGCATTAGTTTTGCGGAAAAGTGAGCCCGGCCATGGAAAAACGAAAAGTTTGATCTAATTTCTGGAAAAATTTTTCTTGATCGTGAAAATTTTGAATTTTAACTCGAAATTGGGTCCTAGGGGGTTTTTTTGGTCGCTGATCACGAATCCAATAGTAGTTTTTCCAGAAAAACCATCCTGGCCGTGGAAAATCGGAAAATCTTGCTCAATTTCGAAAAAAAGTTTGGAATTTCAGCTCGAAAATGGGTTCTAGATAGTTTTTTGGGTCGCTGATCACGAATTCGACATTAGTTTTCCGGAAAAGTAAAAGTTCCTTACCTTGGAATAAGCAACGGCTTGCATTTGAAAAGGAAACTAGAAATTACGTGCTGTGTTTTGCTAAAACACTGCTAAAAATGCGACAATTTGTCTGCGTGTTGATGTAAAAGTTTTCAATAAGATTATAAAAAACAGAGAACGCGCTTTAGTGATCAAGATCCTTTATATCATGTCTTAATAATTTACCCTTACGAAAAATATAGACTGGTATAATAATAAATCATAAAATTGTTTTGTTGAATAATTTTAAAGCTGAAATACGATAACATCGCAATTTCGGAAGGATTGTCAGGTCTTCCTAAAACAGGATATTCGAGTTAGTGGGAATACTACCAGTTTTAAAATAAAATACTTTAAAAGAGATATAATATGCTAAAGCCAATGTTCAGAACTCCAATCAATTGGGAAAAAGTAACCCTGCTTGTATTTATAATATTAAAATAATTGAAGGGGCAAGTAGATGAACATGATAGGTTACAGGAAGTTAATTTTTTGCAAAATTGATTTTAAGTTTATTCACTGATTGCTAAACCTTAAAACATAACACATTCAACATTGTAGAAATTCTACTAAGAAAGTTTCAACAATTCTGAAAGAGTGACAAGATACATTGATATAGGACGTCCATTAAGGGAAAATCTAATTTTTTGAAAAATTTAACATGACATATTCATCCACTTGCCTCTTCAATTATTATTTTACAGCTATCTTCTTCTTTATCTTTTTATTCTCTTTTACCTTTTGATGGCGATGCTGCTTAACTCCATAGACCGCGCAACATCGAGCATATCCACTCTGCCGTACTGCCGGCTTTACAGCTATCTGTGTATCTTAATTCAATCAAAGAATTCCAGCAGATCTAAGAAACCTGCATTAAGAAGAAAAACAACAACAGCACCAACAGAAAGTGAAAAGAATAGAAAGAATGAGAAACAATGTATTCTTGCAAACTATATTGATATTCAGGATATTCCTGGGTCTTCAAGTAAACCAGATTTTAACTGAGTTATTATCTAATTCAAACTTCTCCCTGGCGAAGAATTATGTTTAGATAAACTCTTATTCAGTATTACTCTGATTTGTAAATGTATATTATATTTCTTTTTCAATAAAGATTTTTTACATGTAGGTATTTAATTATTTCCTATTAACATTAACCAAATAGAAATGGAATTGCTTTGTACTAAAGATAGATATAAAAGATAATGTTTAAGTTTAAAAATAAAGCTTTTATTAATTAATTAATTTAATGCAAAAAATTGCTATCAAAACCAGTAATTAACCAGAAAAAACCTATATTAACAATTATTAACATGAATTAACAGAAAAAAAATTGTAAACGCAATTAGAAATGGTTAACCTTATTATGAACGGAATTAACCACGATTAACTGAAACAGTAACCCTAACAAATAACTTAATAAATATAAAACCGTAATCCTAACCGTAATTGAAATTTTAAGTTGGAAAATAACCGTAACCCTAACTGAAATGAAAAATCCAATGGGTTCAGACCCCTGCCGATAATTACAAAATCTTATTTTAGAATAATAAACTACTATGAAATGTCTTTCAAACGATACAAGTGAGATCAGGCTCCAGGGAGGTCTAGAATTCGTTCTTTGTTTGTTATTTGTTTCTCCTGTTATCTCAGCCTCTGACAAGTTATCAAATGTAAGAACGGTAAGAATTTATAAAATGACTGAACACTTGTACAGAAGATCTTACCTCACTATCTTAAGTTGGTTTATGTCTCGGAAATGGTAAACTACAAAATAAAACTATGCAGGAAACAAAACCTCTTATGAAGCATTTTACTTAAAAAATGAACTCGCAGCATTTTGCAAGGAATGAAAACGAAAACATGTGCCGACAGGAGTACAATAATTCAAAGGACTGTAGATGCTCCCTTAATTCATTTTTATAACATTACAACTTTATCAATAAAACATAATAGAATAAAATATAACATACGAATGCTATAATTATTGATTCAAGCTGTATATTATGACAATAATTTATTAAATACTATTTACAAATAATGGAGGTGCCTAATACCCGCAAACTTTACAGTCTGATTTTTGAAAAACAATGTTTTTTTATTCTTCGCTGTTTTCAGAAGAGGAGGACAGCAACAGTTTTACAGACAGACAGAAATCATCGATTGGTGCACATGGCACCGGCTTTAGAAGCTCTTTAGCTTCTCTTAAGCCCAATTTTGGCGGCAGAACGCAACGTCCGTACGCATCGATGGAGGCGTGGTATTTGAAGAAGAAGGTGCGGCAAGCAGGCATTGGGCCCCGGAGAAGGGGGAGCAGCGCCGGCGCAAGGGTATAGTGATGATATAGTTGATGTGGTTGATGCAGCATATCTGGAGCGGACAGTTTTACAACATATAACAGGGATATTTTAGAATCAGCTTTTTCTAGCCAACCTCTACTTATACTCTTTCCACTTTACAAATTTTGATGACTACTTATCATGAATAGATACAGGTGGTAAGGATTATTTGCAGTTAGTCGGAATGTGTGATTGTTACCGTGAACACGATTTTGTAAAATTTTCTTGTTTTTTCTATAGTAAATGTCGCTGTGTTTTTATTAATTGAAAAGTATGCAAAGGGAAAATCATTAATTGTAAGTATAGAACTAAAATTATGTATTTTATGTAAGTTAGTATTCTGTTTTTTATTTTAGAAGCAATCAAAAACGTATTTAACTGCCGCTTTCCAAGATAGTAATAATAGCAATAATATCCAACCAACAATAATAGATCGTGTTTTTATTATGCTTCTGAAGGCATATAGTATTATAGTGAAGCTACCAGAAACAGTCTTTAATTTTGAAAAGCACAAGGAAATGTAAGTTCTTGTTATTTTAATCATATCGGTAGTGTTTGGAAAATATTTTGTATTTTCTTTTTCGGTATGGAACTGTCAGTAAATTGTAGTCATACAAAATGGACTTGTTTAAAATGCCTTCATGACGATAATCAGATACTTATCAATTTGTGTCAAGAATGCAATTTAGCCCGGTTTCCATGGTTGTAAGTATACTTACGTATTATAGTTACTATTTTAATTTTGATATTAACATTTAGCTTTAAAAATAATCTAGACCAGGTAACAAAAATTTGTTACAATTAGAATTTTGCGCTATTCACATAAGTACTTATAATCATACCAAAAAAATTACTGAAGATTGTAGGAATAAAACCCTTGATAAAAGGTTCTTAAGAAAGAGAAGATTCCAGCATTAAATTAATTTGACTTAAAATTTAGAAACTTCTTTGTTGGATTAAAAATCAACTTTTGAATTCTTATGTTAATTGATTAACAATTGTTTTGTAACCCCTTAATATTCCAAGAAAATTAGATAGTTCAAGGAAGATTGTGTTTACCTACAGGATAAGTGATTAATGATTGATATGCTATTAGTACATATCGGTAAACAAAATTCATTTATTCTAATTATGGAAAATTGTTGATTAATCTTTTGCAACATTTCAGCGTGCAAGAATATTGTAATTACATACTTTTTGGTAATTTATCTCAAATGAAATCACCTCAATAATAAAGTATCTTTTTAATAAGAGTTTCGTTATTCATAAATTCTGTACCTTTTGTCTTTTGTTTATTTTTTGCTAACTAAAATTCAATAATCATTTTTGTTGTCAACTCTTTTCATCCCTTTTTTGAGGTTTTTTTAGTTCAATGCTCTAAATAAACATTTTTTATCGCATCAAATGTAACTATCAGTCTTCTCGATTTATATGTTTACCTCTATAATTAAAATAAATCAATTTATAAGGTACACCAAGTGACTTGGGGTGATTTAATTTAAAAATTTCACAGTTTATTCTGTTTTGTTAACTTTTCGGTTTAGTCTTGGCAAGGTACGAGTAAATTAGTATTATACTAGAATTGTTTGGTTGAACCCTTATATAATCGCCTTAAAATATCAGATATAGTTCTCATCTTGAAAAGACAATGCTTATTTTAATAAGAGTCAAACGGTAATTAGATTTATGACCTTCTTTAAAAGCGATTGCTACCCTCTCGGAAAGTATCGAATATTTATTTATTGACTATTAAAATACATCACAACTATGTTATAATTTTATAAACTGTAGTAATAATAATATCTAACTAATAGAATATTTTAGCAATACTAAAATTTTAAATAATAAAGAAAATAGGGATATAACAACAATTAGAGAAAGAAAAGAAAAACTTTAAAATATTATAAAACAATAGATATACATAGATTGTATTCAGAAAAATAACGAATACAATTCATGTTATAACGTATAAATTGTAAAATTAAAATTAACCATACAAGTAGTATTTATTAATTTGGGATCTTTATTTTGAAATAGTTTTCAAAAATTCTTTAAAAACCTCCCATTAGTTATATTCGTAAGCTAACTTAGTTATTTCATCTAAAGGTATTGGTTATTTAAACCTATTTTAATAATTTAAAATGATATTTTCGTTTATTTAATTTGTAATCAGTTTTACAATTTAATGTTATACAAGACGCTCACCCATGGTAAATCACAGGTATTTTATTTTATGTTTTCATTTTCATTCAAAATAACCTTATTTATATAAATCGACATACTATTTGTAACTATAGAGACGGGGTTGCTATCTACTAGCTGTAACAATAGCGACGGTTAATAAGGCTTCGACATAGATACAGACTCAGTCCCTTTGATATTATAGTAGAATAGACGTACTGCCATATCTATTTTCCCGCAAAAACAAAAGATTTCGTCTTTATTAATAATTAGAAACTGGTAACACATCATACAAACCATTGATAATAAATCTTCTTCTTCTGCCAAAATTCCGTCGAACGTGAACTGCAATTTCGTGAACGTTTTCTTTGCTTCTTATGTTGAGAAGTACATCCTCCCACTGTAGCCAAACAGTTGATCAATAGAATTCAAGGTCCCGTCGAAGAAATAAAGCCACACCTTAACATTAACTTTAACCCTCTCAAAATGCGATTCCTAATCCAATGAGAAATTTCTTGGAAATAGTAAGTAAGTAAGAGATTTAAAGTTTACCACGGTTTTTAGAAATTAATCTTAAGAATTTTAAAACCTGAAGTTAAAACCGTATCGTTCAATAATCGTGGTGTAAATAACACTTAACGAGCGATCTAAAATAAAGTTATGCTAAGAGTTTGCTTTTTTCTCGTTTTTCAGTTTTTTTATCTGTAACTTTATTCTATGCCTTTCTCTCTCTTTTTTACGTCAACCCTTCTTCCCATTTTGTTTACATCTTAAGAGTGTAACTTCTCTAGGTAATTATTATTAAATTTCTGCTCTAAAGTTGGTTTTTGCTGATATTCGTCTATATAGAAGGCAATTCAGCTCTCAATCCTTGTTATATCATACTCCAATATACTGGGTTATGTGTACAATACGTAACTCTACCTGAAGTATTGGGAAGTAAATGCCTGACTGGCATTCAGAAAAAATTGTATTTATGACACATTCTCAGTTTTTCGCATGTAAAACTAAAATCCTATTAATTACAGATTATCAAAGGAAAAGGAAAAGGAAGAAAAAAAACATGATGAGGAAAGTATACCAAAAGAATGCCAATTTTGTGTATGCCCCAAATGTGGTGAATTTAATTTGCATGACGAAAAGACATGCAGAGTATGCATAGCACCACAAGGTGATTCCACATCGCTGCCTAAAAATAAAGAAACAAATAAATCATTCATAGATGAAGATTTTCCGGCCAAATACGACAGTCTGTAGTATTCTCCCGAAGACCATGAGAACGATGATACACAATGGCTGCGACTCTGCGACGTTAAATTACATGGGTGCCAAAATAATTCGCCGTGGGTTCTGTTTAGACATCCCTTGAAACCTACTGATGTTATCCAAGGTATATTCTGTCTGCCTGTGTTTTTTCTTTGTTATGCATAACTAACTTATTTTTATGGGTGTCTAGGTGTAGAAAGGTAATTGCTGGTTGATTGGTGCGTTAAGCAGCTTAGCGTTACATCACAAACATTTAACAAAACGGCTTTTTATAACACCTGAAGTTTGCGAAGAAGGCGCATACCAGATTCGGTTGTTTAACGATGGAAAATGGGTATCAGTTATGGTTGACGATCGGATCCCATGCGACAAAAACGGATATCCATATTACGCTAAGGTACGTCAGTTTACGTTTTTGTGTGGAACATGATTTTATCTCCTCTTTTAAACTGTTAAACTTGTCTCCTGTTTCTTATTTAAAGTGAAAATTGTACTTTTCTAGGCACTAGAAAACCAAATGTGGGTATCACTAATAGAGAAAGCTGTTGCAAAATTATACGGCTGTTACCAAGCTTTAGATGCAGGTCCCTTTATTGAAGGACTAAGCCTGCTTACTGGCGTTCCATGTATTGCTATACCTGTTTTCCTTAGTGATAATAATAGGAGTAAATACAACCTCAACACTACTTGGTCAAAGTGAGCGAATGAAGATTTTTGCTAATTAACGATGCTGATTGATCTTTTATTTCTAGATTATTGGAATATCAAAGCAAAAAGTATCCAATGCTTGCATGTTGTGGTTCCAATTATATGAATATAAATCATGCTGAAGCAGAAGAAAAAGGCCTTGTAACACTACATTGTTATTCTGTATTAGACGTACGCGAAATACGACAACAACGATTAATAAAACTTCTGACGTGACGTGACAACATGCTAGTAGACTTTATATACATTCTTGGTTTTATTAATTTTTAGGTGAAAGCGATTGGAAGGATGGATGGGCACAAGCTTACAGTTTAGATTTGTACATGCCATCAGAAATACAACTAAATGGTCCTAGTGATCTGTGGATAAATCTGGAAGACTTTACAAAATATTTTTCTGCGGTTGGCGTTTGCAAACTAAGAAACGAATGGTTCGAAGAAACGGTGTCTGGGAAGTATCCAACTTATGAAGATCAAACACCGTCATTTGTTTCTTTCATTGTGGAAGAAACTACCGAAATTGAGATTGTACTTTATCAGGTTAGTTACTTTTTTAAGAGTTATATTAGGATACCTCTTGCTAGTTTTTAAAATTCTTGTGTAGATATTGGGTATCATTTAGATAAATTACTTTACAATAGTGTAATGTACTGAAGTTTGCGTAACGACGCTAAAGGACGAAAACAACTTTTATTTAAACTTCTTTACTTTATTTTGTATTACTTTTAAACTTCTAAGGAGAAATTATGGAAGTCATGCAATTTTGTGTCATAGACAATCTAATGGCTGAGTACAGACAATCATTTTGTGCACTACTTTGAGGAATTTAGTGCACTTCGGTTTAAAGGATGCTTATAGAAAAAAAAGAACTAACTTCATTCAAAGCGTATATCAGCAAAATTTAATAGACTTACTGTTGATACATTAAGTGTGTTTGTAACTCATTTCCTTCAGGTTATTATTTTCAGGTGTTGTTGTGAAATGTTTTTCATCCTTCTTTTTTCAAGTTTTCTCAGAAAACAGTGATACTGTCTAACCTTTTTTTGTCCAACCAATAATAAAATTCCAGATTTTACTGCTTTTTTGGTATTTTTTTTTAATCAGAAGAATGCCGTAAAAATTATACGGAAAAAAAACAGATGCATAGCACTCGATAGACGATTGTGGAACCTGAACAAAATGTAGTTAGGGTAAACGCACCTAAATACGTCCAGCTCCAGCAGCCCACCGCCCAATGAATTACTGTTTTATAAATAAATTATAGTGGCTTTAATATCGGTAGTTGCTAGTTGTATGTTATCTATTGTTCTTGGTTCTAAGTGTTATTTTATATTCATTTCAAATAAATAAAAATTGTATGTCAATTATTAGCTTTTAATTACTCTCGGGATGTGCGATTATGCTAAGACGAGAAATTCTTCTTCTTCTTCTTCTTCTAGATAAATTTAGATACTGTTCTTAACATCTTTGTGAATATTTTTATTTGTTAAAACAAAAAAGTACTCCTTCTTTATATCGAATACAAAGACTCAGAAATTTTCATTAAACAAATATCAAAAACAAAGGGTGGGTCGCTTACTTACTGGTACAAAATGTGCATTTCGATAGATTTTTTCTTTAAATATAAAACTACACATTTTAACTCTTCATGATAAGTATGTATACCATTTATATGTGCACTGTTATACAGAAAGTTTCATTTAAAAATATTATTTAATTTTAAATTTAAAACGAGTTTGGATTTCAAATATTGTTTAAGTGGCGGGGTATTGGTGCTTCTACCCTAAACTACTTTACTTGAAATTATTTAAATTTTTTTTGTTTTTAGAAATGCCTGCGTTTCCTTCCAAAGTCGAAAAGATATCAGATGGATTTATTTCTAATTATTTTAAAAAGAAACGAAAAATGTTTCTATGAGCTATTTCATTATACTGAATATTGAGCAACTAATTTGTTTATTTGTCACGAACAAACATTTGAACGTGAAATATACGTAGTAGTTCCACTTTCTTTCAATCATTGGCATTCCAGTCATTTCAAAGAGCCAAAGTATGTTTTTTTATATCTTCCCATTTTATCATTAATTATAAATCTGTTTTTAGGTACAATCTAGCGATTCATAGTTCGAAACAGATAATCAGGAGACAAATGGAATTGACTTTGACACTCAGATATATATTAATTCCAGTAACTAAGAAATACGGAGAAACTCGAGACTGCTTGCCTGGACTGAGACTTTATTATCTCAAGGAATCATTTGTGGGTGTATTAATGATGGTAATTTCAAGTGTATCGCACAGGAAAGTTGTTGCAATATTACGAGCAGTCGTGGAAATACATTGAACACAATTGATTCAATTCCGCCAAAACATGGACAGATTGTAGCTATTTACACAAAGTTAAAATATGAAAAATCATATGCTTATGCTCATAAACTGTCTTATAAAATCGTACGTGATCCTGAATTACAAGATTTGGGAGATGAGGAAAATTCACTTAACGTTCCTAAGATAAAAAACAGACGTCGATATTTTACATCAACCGTTTGCGTTAGTTGAATTCTAATCAGAGTAATGCCTACAAGTATTAGTGTTTTTTAAATTAACTTCACATTTGAATTGTGTAATTACTGTAAGATAATAATAATTATGTATACATTGTATATAATCCAAATGTGTATTTAGTGTATTATATTTATTAATAAATTATAAATATTATATTTTATAATAGTTTTTATGTATTAAATGGTTACCTATGTGCAGTTACTTTTTGCACATACACTGATAATTTTAAAAGAGTTATAATCTTACGTTATTATTAAAAATTAAAGACTTTTAACAATCAGCTTTTCTAGCTGTTATCGTTGACACTATACGAGGGTGGCCTGAAAAGTTTTCGACCTCAACGTGAAGATGGCAGCACTCGTAAATAAAAGCTACTGAATTTCGTTGTTCATCTGTTGACAGTTACTTACCAAAGTTTCAGCCATTTTGGACGCGCGGTTTTTATGTAACAGTCGTTTGAGTGAGTTGATGTGAGCTTTTTGTGAAAATGGACAAAATCGAGTATCGAGCTGTCATTAAATATTT
>VTPC01001672.1:0-17384 GCA_011009095.1 Ignelater luminosus
AATTTTTTATAAAGGTGAATTCTACTTTGAATCTGTAATTGTTAAGTTGAATTTTATCTCTTGTTGTTATTGGTAGACTCATTATTCTTCTCATACGGCCACAGTTATCGTTCTACTTTTTAAAAGTTTGAACACCTTTGTTTGGGTCTTGGATTAAGCTCTCGATTGGGATACATTTGATGAAACCCTCTGGCATGCATAGTTTGATTGGAGATGGAAAGTCGATGCTGTGCTCTTTCGGTACATTCTAGACTATTTCAAAGATTGTTATCGTTGAATGTACGTAAGTTATACCTATATGAAGAAACTTATATGGGTGAAACTAGTCTAGAAGATAATTATTGATAAATTATGCTTGTAATTACTTCTAGCAATCATAATAAATTGAGATCGAATGTGATATATACGTTTATATAAAATAAATTGACAGTGTGAGGTATATTTATTTATATTTTTATTTCAATACAAATACCCAGCAATATGAATATCAAAAAGTAAAAATTAAGGAGAATTAAATTTGGATTGTATTTTATGGTATTACAAAACGAAAAAAAGGTGCAATAAATATACTTTAGTGACATAATTAGGGCATATATTACACCACTTTGTCCTGTCCGTATTTATAGGCCGGTCGTCCTACATATATAAAGCACAATACATGACAATAATCTATGACAAATTGCGGGGCTTATACAGATTTGCCGAAGCTGTTGGGGTAAACTACGTTTGCACCAAAATCACCCCGGAGCTCTTAGGTTTGGTGCAATATGTTTTGCTTTGCTGCAATATAAACTTTTAAGCTAAAAGTTATACCGAGAGAACTATCTGACGCTCGTTATTTAACACCGATATTAATAAATCAATTAAAATTAGTTTTAAAAGAATGCGAAGAGTTAATAAGTTTATTTAGTAACACTTTTCAAAGAAACTTCAACTTGAAAGTTAAATGTAAACCAACTAAAAAATATTTCATAAAATGCCACCTATTATCTTTTTTTAATTAGAATTTTAATTTTATTAGTTCAGAGAAGGTAATTTATTTATTTTCATGTATAGCTTTAAGTTGGTTAATGGAAGTTAGTTATATAGGGCATCTCAATTATGATATTCTGAATGAAATATTTTACATGCTGAGTGAATTAATTCTAAATCACAAGCTGCCATATAGGAGGTAAGCCCTTCTCGTAATAATATAGTAGAGTTTGTTTGCAGAATTGCTACTTACGTTACTAAGGTTGAATATACGAGGGCTGTTTGACGGAAGTGTGACATTTCAATAAAGAACAGGTTTAGCCTAGATTTTTTTTATTATTTTTCAACATAGTTCCCTTCAAGTGCTACACACTTAGTCCAACGACTTTCCAATTTCTTTAAGCCTTCTGAGAAATGTTCTTTTGGCAACTCGTCAAAATAGGCCTGCGTTGCAGCAATAACCTCTTCATTTGATGCGAATTTTTTTCCTGCGAGAGATTTTTTCAAATTCGGAAATAAAAAAAGTCTCTTGGGGCCACATCCGGTGAGTATGGTGGATGGGGAAGCAGTTCGTAGCGTAATTGTACCAATTTAGCGGTTGCAATTGCAGATGAATGAGATGGGGCGTTGTCGTAATGAAAGAGCACTTTCTTACGTGCCAAATGTGGGCGTTTTTTCTTTAAGATAACATCAAAACGGGTCAATAAATCAGCATAATATTGGCCAGTTATTGTTTTACCCCTTTCCAAATAGTCAATATGGATTATGCCTTTAGAATCCCAAAAAATAGTCGCCATGACCTTATTAGCCGAGTGACTAATTTTAGTCTTCTTTGGTGCACGTTCGTCTGGTGATATCCATTGTTTCACTGTTCCTTTGTCTCAGGGGTATGGTGGTGGATCCAGGTTTCGTCAACAGTCACATATCGGCGAAAAAACTCAACTGGATTACGTTGTAACATGACCAAACATTGATTTGAAGGTTGAACACGAATTCTCATTTGGTCCACTGTGAGTAATCGCGGCACCCATCTTGCCGATACCTTTTTAATATACAAATGTTCGTGTAAAATATTATGCACCCGTTCGATTGAGATGCCAACAGCATCAACTATCTCGCGCACTTTCAAACGTCGATCAGCCATTACCATATTATGGATTTTGTCAACGATTTCCTTAGTAGTGACCGTTTGTAAGGGCCCGGGGCGTTCACCATCGTCAGTGCTCATACGGCCAGTTTTAAATGAATTAAACCACTTGGAAACCATTCCATGCGATGGAGCAGATTCACCGTAATATTTCCGTAATTTCTCCTCAGTTTCTTTCACTGTTTTTCCACGTAAAAAATAATGTTTAATTAAAACACGAAATTCACGTTTTTCCATATTTACAAAATAGCACAAACTTGATTGATTTCTATGACTGCCAAATGTATACTATTTCACAGATTGACATGAAATTTGGAGGTTAAGCCTCTAAAAGACTGACGTATATGCTAATGTTTTCGATTTACCGATATCAGCGCCATCTAGCGGAAAGTCACGCTTCCGTCAAACAGCCCTCGTATATAGGAGGAGAAGACATAATTAAAAACAAAAAATTAAATAATTCTCCTTAAGTTCGGAATTTCCTCAACTAAGCCATTAGTAGGTGTTAAATTTAAGTAGACTTGATAGTTGCTAATATTTGGTTATTATATGTTAGGTAGTTACTTGCTCTGGCAGTTAGAAGCTCCGCTGTGATCAAATTTCTTTATACGAAAAAATTTGAAAAATTATTCGTGATTGGGAGATTGGAATACAAAAAGCATAATGACTTTCGTGATTGGACAGTATCAAAATTGAGTTCTAACTAACTTTCTTGCCTTATGTTATCACGAGGTTTACCAGGAGTACATAGAAGAAGCAAAATTGTGAAGACCATAGCAAAAGCAAAACTAACAACAGACGTGGAAAACACCATAACTTAATATGTAAAGCACATTAGAAGCTGGTGATGCCATCAATTCCTGGTATTTAAGCTAGTAGTTCTCAGCTTTCCTTATTATCTACATTCCTTGAAGACTTGATGTCATTTACTACCTTAACTGTAAGTTTTGGACATCTTTTAGTCAGTTGCTGCTGTGGTTTTGCACTTGAACCTTCCGATAGTTCTTTATAATTTTTTTTGTGTACACGGCAACTTCATTAGTTTGGTATTAATAACAACTATTATTTTGAATACCATTAACATCATAAAGCCAAACTTATAGAAATTAGAAACCGCATTTAAAGTAAAAGAGAAAAGTGAACAGTGACTTCTTTTGACTTTTCTTATTTTATCTAACTTGTTTTGACATAGTGTACCCTTCGGCTAAGAAGATATCCTTATTCTTCTTTAATTTGCTGCAACTATCCAGAGTCACTTCATTCTAATAGATTGT
This sequence comes from Ignelater luminosus, assembly GCA_011009095.1. Lineage (NCBI taxonomy): Eukaryota > Metazoa > Arthropoda > Insecta > Coleoptera > Elateridae > Ignelater > Ignelater luminosus. The sequence continues at coordinate 3,394 of VTPC01001672.1, forward strand.
TTGTGTTTGGTCTGAAGCTTAAAGATACAGAAGATGCTTCAACAGTAGCTTTCTGAATTTTTCTTGAGGTTAAAATTCTTCTCGGTTTTTTCAATTGTTATAATTGCAAAAGGAAATTTTTAAAATAATCTTTTTAATGCTCAAAGCACATGAGTACTCGTTTTCTTCTCTTACCAGATAATTCTAATGATGTTTGCTTTGCGTTTATTTAAAGTTTGTCTATTAAAGTTTATTAATTCCCGATTGCCAAAGAAAATTCCTGTCTAAGTAGTATTAGGTTTAGGTTCGAGAAGTCGAGAAATTAAATGTTAAAGTGTCTCTAATGTCTAAAAACCAATATTTACCTCTTGCAGGTTTCTCAGACTGATGTCCAAACATGAATAACATTACAGTTTTATTATCCTCATCATTTTCAATGATGAAGAAAAGTTTTCATTTTTTATATTTTATAATTGTGACTTAGAAGAGTCATTTGAAAGAATTAGTGGAGACGGAGAAACTTGTCATTTCGAAATGTTCTTATCATATTCTCAATTAAATACAAATCTGATGGTTGCTTTCTAAGAAGCGATTTACCTAATATAAAATAAAATCATAAAATTGCTTTACCGCAATTGATGATTCCTAGTTGGGCTTTCTTTTCTAGGCAAACGAAGTTTAATGTTATCTAGAAATAGTGACAAACCAAGTTAATCCGGATCATACTAACTAACTAATTTAGGCTGATTGGGCTTTTCGGGTTGATAGATATTTTTGGGTCAGTTTGATAACCTTCTTTTTTGCCAGACTCACTTTTCGAACCAGTGAGGATTTTCCAACCAGTTGAATTTTCTACTACGAAAGTTTTTTCAGTTCAATCGTATGGTCCTTTTTAATTTTTTATCAAGAACTTTTCATTAGGAGAATTTTAATGACAAACAAAAATGACTTTAAAACAGTAAATCACTGGATATTCCGAACTTTCACAAGATTGATTTTGAAATTATACTTCAGGCTGTGTTTCAGTCTTTTGGGATTGAACCTACGGAGTTTTCTTAGATCATTGGAACCTTTTTTAATAGATTGGGACCTTCAGGCAGATCGAACTTTTTTTGGCCAATTATGTAGATCTTTTCAGCTAATCGGCCTTTTTGGTTTGGTTTCAATTTTCAAGACATTTTAGGTCAGAAGAACTTTTTGGTCTGGTGGGGTTTTTAGACAAATTGGTTTTTTAAAGTTCTGTTAAGAGTGCGAATCAATTTTTCAGAACTTCATAGTTTATTTTTAGACTACATAAGACTTGATTTTGTTGCTTAAAAAGAAGAATTCAGTCTTGATATCACGATGTCATTTTATTATGTTTTTGTTTGCCATTTTCAAGACTTCAAGAGTCTATTAATTCGGAAACACTAAAAATTAAAATGTAGAGACTAATTTTCACAATTTATTTTAACGCAGCATCTTCAACATTAATGGTAAGTTGATTAAACTTAATTTTTCCTCTTTTGTTTTGAAATCGAAATCTGTAGATTCACGTTTTTCCTAAATGTTTATTTTATGTTAATCTTCTTGCCTGCAATATAGTATACTAATCATGGTGGAAATAAAATTGATCCTAAATCCCCTTGCTAACTTATGTAATGATATTGTAGTCGTTTAGTAAAATTTGTGGGGCGTATTACGATTTTACGGACGGCTTTGTGTTCTGACACCTGGCCTACCCATACTGTTAACTTTCTGAATGTGCGTCTCTTGCTGAATGTTCCATTCATCCCTGTTGACTTTCAGGACATTTCCGACTCCAATTTATATGTGATCACTGTGGGTCAGTTTGCGCCTATTTTGTATGTTTAGTTGATGTAAAACGACAGGAGGGTTTTGTATACTAATGTTATTGTGTTGTCATCCTATCCATTGGTAGTGCTCATTTATTTCTAATTTATCGTGGACGACTAAAAGCGCTGATTTACTTTGTTAAACTTCTCTTTTCGGTAGGCTGATACAAAGGGGCGATTTCCTGGATGTTACAAAACAATTTAAAAAATCGTCAAAATCAAAGAAAAACTTTTATAACACGGCCCTTGCATTGTTAAATTGTGACATGTTTGTACCTCGTGTTCTTTGTTAAAAAGCGTGTAGGTGTAGGTATTTAAAGAATCAATACAATGTTGACTTTACATTTTCTATGGTTATAGAGAAATAATTTCTTAACACCGGAAATTGTAGTTGTTCCCACACTACCATCAGATTTCCTCTAAATTTAAATTCAAATTTTCATTCTCAGAAAAGTACGTTTAATATTCAGATTTAGCTAACTTTCGCTCTAAATAAAATTTGCTGCTATTATTAATTACGAAACTTTCCTACTAGAATTTTAGTACCGCTATCGCGAGCTCACCACCGGTGCATTTGGACGGTCTATCAGTGCGGACAGACGCGCGCACAGGGCACCCCAGTGCCCTGAGTAAACACTACACCAGCCGGCCTGCAATGCCCCAATGGAACTTGTCCAAACAATGTACTCATCAATCAAATACCACCCCCAACCCCCTGGAAAATACATCATATACCCATACGCAGTTTACGAACCCCGAATTCTAAAAGAAATTAAACTTTATACGAGAAGGTTGCTATGTTAATTTTCATTTGTTTATTTAAGAGAAAGCTTTTTAATACAGAATGTACTTTAAGAGATGTATATTAATAACTGTTAATTTTTTTTTCTAACAGTACAAACAATTTCCAACACGAACTTTAGCAATTTTTTAATTTGAGTTAATTTCCAAGATATGTTTACTTTGGCTTGCCAGATATGTCTATTAGCTTTTAACTTTATAGGCAAATATTTTAGTCGTTCAGATTAAAGGTACAGTGTAATCGGTGTGGGAGGAGCGATTCATTGATGAATTTGTTAGTTGTTGACTAGATAGAGCAAGAAACAATAAAATACTTAACTAATCGTTATAAACAAATAGTGATCGAATGTTTCAGGAGGCAGTTTGGAGAGAAAATTTCATGGTTCGATATACCTTGGTAGCTGATATGGCACTCCTTAAAATAACAAAGACGTATTAATTTTAAATTTTTTCATCATTGCAATTTACAAGGTTTCTTTTTCTTAGAAATCAAAATATTCGACAATAACGGTTTCAAGGTAGCCACTTGGCTGAAAAAAGAAATTCTGATCCTTCACATTTTCCTAAAAGAGAAGAGACAAATGTTCAATGTCTTAAGAGTTCAATATCTCTGAAAGGAGAAAACAGTTGAATTTGAAATTCAGAGCTAAAGCTATTGGATGCTATTCTAGTAGTTCTTCGACTTGGATTCTCAGATGCTCATAAGAAAGTGATGGCTCTGATCTATAACAAAAGTATCTGTCAATTCCAACTACACTTTCTTATTTTTGCTGCAATATTTTAATCAGGGAAGTCTGTCAAATCATTACCATTTTACAATATACACTGGCTGAAACTATGTAGTACACATTTTAGAAGAATTGTCAAGATTGAAAAACCTTTTTATAGATTGTTAAAATCCCCAAAGACATGCCGAACTTGACCGTTACTTAATTGAGAAGAATCACCTTAACCCTTTTGCGACGATTTCTTTTCTAGCGGACATGAGAATACTTTTTTGGTTTTTTTATGAATTTATAAGTCAAAAATTATCTTTTATATTTATTAGAAAATGTCCAAAACCACCTCCAAGGGATTGATGAGGGTGGTGGTACACATAAGTACAATTTGTTGTGTTTATGTACTATCAGTCCAATACAAAAAATGTTTTCGAAAAATGTTAAATATTTTTATTGTATATAATACAAAATATGTATTTCAATTGCAAAACATTTAGAGCGCAGTGGAATGTCGCACTCTTGACAAATTGTCTTTGTGCATTTTTGGATTTTGTTTTCCGCGGATCTTTTGCATCTTCTTCTCATTCTGCCTTCCACTGGAAGATGTAAAGATACATTTTTGAGCTGTTGTCTTTTCCTAGATGGTCTTCTTTTCTTCGATAGCTGCAAAGTTGCTGTTTTTCTTCCTTCAGCTATTATTTCTTCCGCCAGGGACACTAGAAATTGCAGGAAAGAAATTGTTTTCCATATATTTTCTTTTTAGATAATCCATGGGTTTACGACAGCCATCATAAGCAGGTGATAGAAAACTTTCTTCCATCATTTGTTTGATTTGCGATCTAGTTGGTACAATCCCATCATTTGGTGCGCCAAATCATCTCTCTCATAATCACTCTATATGATGAAATCATTTCTGGACACGACACACTGCTTTTGGGGCCATTTTTCAAAGTTTTTTGACATACACATTATGCATTATGGTACTTGCTCAACATAAAACAACTTTTGTGTCTTGCCATTTCACAAACAGTAATTCATTTTTGCTGCACTAAAACACATATTGACCTTGATTTTAGGTAGATTTTTTCTATTTTGATTACAGATTCCTACTGCTACATAATCTGTATTCTGCAGTAGAGTAGTTGAAGTAAAAAAGCGATCGAAACAAAAAGTAACATCTTTCTCTCTTGGTGTAGAGATTAGCTTATTCACTATTCGTTCGCCAAGAGTTCCATCTAGATGTTCAGTTTCACGGCCAGTGTAGATATCAAAATCATGCGTATATCCAGCAAAAGAATTTGATCTGAGCTTAATTCCTTTCTTTATAGGTTTTAGTGAAAGCTACTATACCTTTCAAAAATTGGACTACGTCGTTAATATAACAAGTCTTGAAGCATTCTGCTGGTTTCGTTGGTGATGCAAAATACATTTTTGAAGAAATAATCTTGAATCTATCTCTAGATATTGAATTTTGTATGGATGTATTGTCCAACAAAGGATGAGTGGACCAGTAGTCACTAATTTGCGGAACACGATTGCAGCACATAAACGGCATGCACCCAAGCAGAACTTGGAGTTCACCTTTATTAGTTTCTTTGAAGAGAACGTTCCTACCTGTATGACTGTTTGTACATTTGAATTCTTTTATTCGTACATTGAGAAATGTATAAATATAAAAATAATAGAAACAGTTTTTTGAAACATTGATACGGCGTCAAATTAACTTGTATAGCGGAGACCAGTGTACAAAAGTGCGTTTACAAGAAATTTCCCTTTTAGGAACAAAATCTTCATGTAGTTTTAACCATAAATTAAATTAATCAGAGGGACCTGCATTTTTTTCTGGAGCTTTATTTTCTTTTTCAACTTGGTCATTCGTCTTGGGTTGGATATATTTGATTCTGATTCTTCATTATAAGATTCGTCGTCGGTCTCAGATTATCATTTGTTTCAGATTCTTTATCATCAGTGTCATCGAAAGGTTGATCAGAATCATCACCACCATCAGAGTCGCAAAACAGATGTTCTGTGATCTCTTGTATCTCTCTTAGTGTGAGCGGTCTTTTCCTATCCATGGCTGCAAATAATACTAAGTCAAATGCAATAATAATATTATCTAGCTGTACAAGAACTGCATTTACCTTCTAAACATACAAACAATTGGTACTTGTTAAATTTTCAAACTAATTACTAATATCTTTGCATTAAGTGAAACAAATGTGACGGTATCAAACCTGCTGACGCATTAGAAAACTAAATGATATCAAGAGTCGCGAAAGGGTTAAGGGGTTTTATACAATATTTGAACAGATACCGAAAAAACCTACTACTAGTTTTACGGCAGCTGTTTTAGTTATTTACTCGCTGCACTAACAATCCTGGAAATTAGATTTTGATGATTGCCCAAATCGTTACATAATCATTGCAGAAACAACAAACCCTTTAGAGTCTTGATATCGATATATGATACACAAATCGTTACTCGAAAGTTTATAGAATAACTGAAGGGTGGAAATTCAAAAGGGACTAAATGCCAAAATTAAATTCGCGAAAATCAACAAAATGATACATAGTTGTAATAAATGTTAATGCTCCTTTAGAATATATTTTTGTTTCTTAAAAAAAAACCAACCTGTTGAGACAAGCACATGTTAGCATCATGTTGGTTTTGGCACATAGGCTTGGAAACCACTCAAATTTAAAAATCTTGATCAAACAAGGAATGAATGAAGCCACAGCCTTTTGCAAGTCGGCATAATGCTGCAAATACTCATGGTTTTACTTATTTTTGGATTTTGACTTTGTCCTTAGACTCCATTAACGAATATTATTTTGTTTACCTTCAGAAGATTTTTCAGAGAATATCTGCAATTCTTCAATATGGTGGAATTCTAAAACATGATTTTAAGAGTTTGAACATAACTTCAAAATTATCGAAGAAATCAAAATAAATTAAAAGTTTAGTTACATGAAAATATGGTCTACATCATATCCTTGTTGAAATGTGACATTTTAAAGAAATTGTAAAAAATTTAATTTCATCATAATCATGCAAGAGTTATTAGAAAACTGCAACTAAGCAACGGTATATGGTATCAGCCTGCCGTTTTTAGAGAAAACAAAAATTGATTTTTGTTTTTAATGACAACCCGTCAGAAATATTTGACAATTTTACGGGTGTTGTATTAAAAACCCATCAAAATGAATAGAAAATATATTACCAGTGACATATTTTCGGTAAGAGAACCCCAATCTAGAGATCACGAACAAATTTATTCTATTGGCGGAACACCTTCTGGTAAAAGAAATAGACTGAGGGCTACAAGTAGTAATGTTTTTCCGGTCGGATGTATGGGAACTAAACCACCACCGATTGAAGAAGCCTTAGTTGAGAATAAAATGGACGAGGATATCCTAGAAGAAGATAAACCTAAAATTGGAAGTCCTAGAATTCAGATGGAGGCAGGAGATAATGATCAACCTACGGACATACCATCTCCAAAACCAATTGCTGCACCACCTAAAAGAAATATTCTTACAGGAGAAGGTGTTGAAAGTACGGATATGCCCAGAAGTACTATGTATAGGAAGAGAAGTGAAAAAACTAAATTTCTGTACTGACGTGGTGATGTAAAGATTTCTTTTTAGTAATAAGTATGTGTGGTATGTCTATAATCTACAACAATAATTATTATAATAATCTCAATTATTATAGTGAAAGTTGTTATAAAATTCTACTAAAAATTATGTCTGAAATTACTTGTATATACACTGTTTTACATAAAATGATGCAAAAATTTCTCCTACATAGCATAATCCTGTATGTTTTCTTGAAATTTAAAAATTCTAAAATAATCCTTTCCTTCTAAGTTTTGATGTAGAGTCTTTTGAAAGATAGTGATAATATAGAATGCTTCAAACCATAAGAGACTAAATAGTTAATTTAAATTGATATTAACTGCTACAGCTAGGTCAAAATGGTACTCTTAATTGAAAGTGAAAAATCTCCATAAGGGATATAGTAGCAGAGAGTTACAAAAATCTTTTACTAGCACATCTATTTCAATAGCAAACGGGCAAACCTTTGAAAATGTTTTAGATTTGCATTTGGACAAGCTACGTTTTGCCGTTTAAATAATCATGATTGTAAAAAAACTCTATCAAGCTAAAAGTAGGATATGAATTGTAGAAAGTTTTTATTATTTTTAAGAATTTATTGCATTTGAAGTAGTTGAAGCAGTGAAACAAAATCCTGTAGAAAATCTCAGTAAATGTTGACAGCAATGTAGCTACTACTAACTAATTAGAACAAAGATCCAAAGAGGAAATATAATTAAGTAGAGTTGATTTAGATTTAGTTTCCTTTGCTTTGCTTTATGACAGACCAGCTTGTACCTTGATGCTATTATTATTGCTGTCCATCAAACACAGCCAAACAGGCTTATTCTGCTTGCCTTAGTTAGCTCTACTTAAGCACCTTTTCGCCTTCCAGCAGACAGCATAGGTTGTTTGTCGAGTAGAAACTAAAATCCCTTCAGTTTCATTATATCAAATCCGAATGACTCCATGTCGTTTTTAGCTAAGTTCTGTCTAAAGTATTTTAGCTTTTTCTGCTGACAGTTGGTTTGTTTATGAATTTCTTTCAGTGCCTGCTTCTAGAGAATCGGTCCAAATCTAGCCCTGTTATTCTTTGATTTATGTGTTTGGGACTTCTCTAAGAAAACAGCACTGTTTCTGGAACCAGTTCCGATTCAATTTGGCTATTAGATGGGTTTGTTTGTACAGTACAGATTTTGATGACAATTTAGCGTTAGAGTCTTGAATACTGACTGACGGTCCGATAGTAAGCAAATTCGTTTTTTACATAGTTCTTTTTTTAGGTTTTTTAAAAGTTTTTTTGCATAAACTTTTGCTGGAAAGACTAAGAAGAATCAGAGTTTTGCCTTTAGTTCTATAAACCCCGCTCCCGTTTCTGAATCTTTGATACAATTGTAAGCCAGATCAACCCAACGGATAAGTTTGTGCAGTGTGTTTCCAGAATTCTGTTAATGGTCACCTGAAAGTTTTTATGATCGTAGGCCTGAGCCTGTTTTGGAAACTGTGTGGGAATCTAATCGTTTTCATTAAGCAAAAGCAGATCTAAAAATACCTTTATCGTCACCGTAAGAGTCGTCCTAATTGTTCTTGTTTAGCAAGCCAATCTTTGAAACTTGACTGGTTTGATTCTGTTGTTCGTTTCTTACGCTTTGGGTCGCTAAACCAAAGCTGTGTGCAACCGCTCTACAATGTAAAAAACTAGGAAATCTTGCTGCAATGTTTGGACATTACTCGAGAAAATAGTATTTATTAATAGAAAAAGATTACTACAGTTTGGTAATTTCCATACATGAATAAATGTTTTTCCCAAGCAGTGCTGGAAAATTGCAGTAGAATTTCCAATTTTTTGTGTAGTGTAGTGTAGTATTTTAAGCCCAATGTATACTTTACCAAGTCTGAGTCTTCAGGACTTATTATACATTTGTCTTATCACATTAAATCTCAAAAGTAAAAAGGTAATTTAACGATAGAAAAAATATATTGATTTTAATCAGACTTGACAATAAAGACTTACTTACTTATAAACTCTTACGAACTAGCCTTGAAGACATAATTCTTATTTTTTATATAAGCTTGTGTTTTTATTTTATTTATTTATAAGGGGCCTTGCTAAAATTCGCGGAAAAAGTAAAACAAAACACACATTACGTTATGTACCTCCGAAACAAATGATTTAAATGCTGCAACGTCCTCTTCGGACAATGAAAAAATAAGTCATTGGAGATAAATCAAGCGAATGTAGACAATGAGTCATTAATGTGATGTTTTCACTAGTCACGAGGTCTATAGTTCGTTGTGCTGTATGCGCACTCGCATTGTCATGATGAAGAATGATTCGCCGGTTTAAGTTGTTTCTTTTGGTTTCAGCGATAACTTTCGGCAAACAAATTAAAGTATACCAGTCAGCATTAACTGTTCTTTGATCCTCTAATGCAACATGATCTGTTTTTCCAAAGAAACAAGCAATCATTTTTTCGAAACGCTTTGTTGGTTTTGGTTCACTTTGAAATATCCACACAGTTGATTGCTGTTTAGTTTCAGGCTCATACAAATATATCCATGTTTCATTACCTGTTGTGATGTAATATACAGAATTTGAACGACTGTGGTCGAATTTTTTGAGCATTTCCTTGCACCAATTGACACGTGCTTGATTTTGCGCTTCTGTCAAATTATGAGGATCCAACGACTGCAAAGCTTCCTTACATTCAAATGATCATGCAAAATTGTAGGTATTTGTTTCCCGTAATACCTAAGGATGCCTCTATCTGACTGTATGTCACACGCAGATCTGCTTTAATCGTTTTACGCACAGCATTGATGTTTTTCTCTACAACAGAGGTGCATGGACGACTTTGGCGAACATCGTCAACATACGTTGGTCTTCCACGCTTGAATTCTGCGAACTATTTGTAAATCAAAGTTTTGGGTGGTGGTTCATCCCCAAATAATGAACTAAGTTTTTCCAGACATTGTTGTGGTGTTAACCCGTATCAAAAATCATAAGAAATCATCACTCTAAAGTCACGATTTGATATTTCCATTGTTTTCACAAAATGGCTGTTACATTTTGTTGAAACGAAACTACCCAGCTTGAATTCAGACTGTTAACTATATTATTGGCAACAAATGCCAAATTTTACGAATGAGACAATTGCAGAACGCAGGCAATGCCGAAGTACTCGATTCAGCGAATATTAGAAGTGCCCCTCGTATTAACCTAAAACATAAACTTTTCCGCTAACTTGGTTTTTGTCTAACAGAATTTCGCACAAGTAGAAAGGAAATTTCGTAGCACCTATGGAGATATTAAAATAACTTAGAATTTAGTAAATGATACTCACCGAACGAAGCTATCCCCATCCGATATGTGTTTAAACCTGGAACCGGAAGAGATTTGTTGAACCTCTGGGATTAAATCCATGGTTACATGACTCCAGTAACAGGTACCTAAAATAGAAATTTTACTTGAAATGTATTGTCGTATTGTTCATGATGTTAATGGTGACAATCAGAATTGTTACACGAATCCCCAAGGAAACTGAAAGTCGTTATAGAAAACTTGACTCTTCAGCCATGTGACTGTAGATGTGATTTCTAGCACTTACAGGGTATGTGAGAAAAGTAATGAGACCGATTTCATACTAACCAAAGTTTTTATTTTTTTCAAACAACAATGTTATCCCCTTCAAAGTAGTTCCCTTGGGCAGCTATACACCGGCGAAGTCGTTGTTCCCACTCTTGGTAGCAGCGCTGGAAGTCTTCAACTGATATGGCTTTTAACTGGTCGGTCACAGTCTTTTGAATGTTCTCCAGAGTTCCAAAATGACGTTTTTTAGGACATGTTTTAATTTCGGGAAAAGGAAAAAGTCACAAGGACTCAAATCAGGTGAATAGGGGGGATGAGGGGGGACAATAATCCGTTTTGAGGTCAAAAATTCACTGATGGAAATTGCTGTGTGACACGGAGCGTTGTCATGATGTTTGTCAAAATTTGATGCACGGTGAAAGTGTTTAAGTTTAACTGTTCACTCATCATCCTTATTGTTAAACGACGGTTTGATCTCACAAGAGCCCTCACACGTTCAACGTTTTCGTCAGTTTTTGAAGTTGAAGGTCTCCCTGAGCGAGGTTCATCTTCAACGTGTTCTCGGCCGTCCAGAAATGATTTGTGCCAGCGGAAAACTTGTGCTCTTGATAAGCACTGTTCCCCATAGACCTGTTTCAACTTTTCAAAAGTCGCACTCGCGGATTCACCAAGTTTAACACAAAACTTTGTTGCACAACGTTGCTCTAAATTCCGATTCCATTTCTGTAACACACAACAAAAACACAACTTCACTGATGGCGCTGTCAAAAATAATGTGTTAGCTGTACGGAGTTGTAACTCGGACTGAGGAAGTGGAAGCGATAAACAAACCGGTTTAGCACAGGCCGGTAGACACAACGTTGACAGATCTCCCGCAGTGTTGCCAGTCTCATTACTTTTCTCACACACCTCGTATGTCCAGACAGTTGGTTTTCCTTATGGAGAGGCGAAGTGGCTGAGTAGTAATCTGGCATTGTGAAATTTGGTACCGTAAACTGGGGTTACTTGCAATACTTTACAAGTTTAAAATTATATAACCTAAAATCAGTGTAACTTATCGAAATAATTCTTTCACCAATTTTTCAGTTTCACTTTGCAATAACAATCTTTTCTTTTAATCTGTTGCATTTAATTAAAAAAAATATATGTACCTGTTGCAAATTACCTTCAAAATCGTACAACTTGGAGCGATATGAAACTATGACGTTATTTCAAGTAAAACTGTGCTTAATTTAACTTGCAGCAACAATAAAAAATAATAAAAAGTATTTGTGGTTTTTTAGGTAAAAATACACACAAAAAGTGATCAAATAACTGGAGCTGAAGTGCAGCTGAACTTTTCGCTCTTAGATTTTAAACGAATTTTTCAATTTTCGAGAAAAACTAAACCAACAGACTTAGCGGGATAAGATCAATGCGAAAATCACCCAATGTAACCTTACTAACTAGACAAATAGGCGGGAATTTTCAAGGTAACCCTTGTTACGTGTCAGGGCCATATTTAGGAAGCTGCATTTTGTTGAAAGTTATCATGCTGTTGCAAGTATCCCCAATTTACGGTACTACTAGCATCGATGTAGACTATGAAGTGAAGATGAACATAATAAAGGGGTATGGCTGAAAATGTTCGTTGTTGATGTCGTTGTGATTGGTACAAATAACCCTTTGCAAGACATTTTACTAGGAGAGAAGCGAAACCTGACAGCAATAGTCCAGTCCTTCTCCAGGGCATGGACGTTTGTGGAGTAAATTGTACACAATGACCTTCTCAATATTACATTTGCTATTTTGAATTTAAATATCGATGAAGAAGCAAGTAGTATGAGAGTGTATCATCTTTTGGACCTAGAAATTTATTTGAAAGGTAAGTTTATCGTGAGAGCTTTTCTTGGAGGGGTAGATTCTCCCCTCAGTCTCGAAGTATAATTGTTTTTTGCCGTTTCGTGATATGGTTAAGCATAGACCAAAATATTTTGATACGATAACAGACACATTGACAGCCTTGCGAGAATGAGATATTTATGTTTAATATTGTAGTCGATAAATCGTTAGGTTAGGTTAAACTAGGTCAGCTCAAACTAATTTTTGAAATTGCTTGCTTAAGTTTTTTAAATTCTAGAGTATAGTTACTCTATTGAAGCTCTTAGAAGTAGAAACAACAAGAAAACTCTTATCTCTTTTTCAGGCACTTTTTTGTTCTTTGGAATTAGTTTTTCAGTTATTACAAATATTCCGCTATTTCTGAATCGTTTGAATTCTGCTCATTGACGTAGTAATAGACTTTATCATTAGGAAAAACATTTAGAAGAATTTGCTTATTTGAAGAAGATCTTATTGTATGAATGGCCGTTAAAATGAAGACATTAATTGTAGATCTAAAAAAACTTAGGTTTTCAAGAAGTATTTTTTCCGTTTAGATTGTATCTTTGGGATCCGTTTTAGTTTTATGCTTGTGTACGCATGAAACCTCTATTACTTGAGGTTGAGATGTTTTATAATTTATATGTATAGTGTATACCTGTCTGCTAATTTTAGTTTTATTTCAAATTAAACAATGTAAAGATAAAACCAGAATTATCGAATTTTATTGTACGATAATAATTTTAATATTAAACTAAACCAGCTTCTGTGTAACATCATACATCTTTTCTTTGTGAAAACAACACGTTATTGCATGCAGCTTTACATTTTATAAACATGCTATATCCTCAAGAAAGTAGATACAATATAATGCCAATATTCTATGAAGGTAAAGTATAGACGTTGATAGGAAATTGCCTCACTTCGCCGCAATATGTTGGACACAGTAAACAGTGACGTCACACTCGGCAAACAATGTCCTTCATTATTACATGTGTCGCACCCCTTGTGCTAGCAACTCTTTCTATTCCTCTTCGATTCCGTTTGAATTTGTTCCATTATTGTAAGGGAAGGCGAAAGTAGTTCATTTCTTTCGAACTTTCCTATAACTTGTTTTACTTTTATAGTTTATCCACTAATCAAGCTAAAAGAAAATGATGAATTATGAACTACTTTTTACTTACTTAGTTGCAAACTTATAAATTATAACCAATGAAAAAACTATCTCTTAGTTTCCCTAATTCTCTTGATGTGCCCATTTGTTTATCAAACAATTTCGTTACGTATAAAACATCTGTCTTGACGCTAATAATACACATTTTCCTCTGGTCGTAATTTGAACGAATTTCTTGAAAATAATAATTTAGCATATTTGAGAATATTTTATGAATATGAAAAACTGTGGTAGAAATACAATACTAATACTGTTTGGCAGTTACAAAATATGGATTGATTTCATAATACGTAATCTGCAATTCTAAAGTATTAAAACGCTACTACCATATGAACAAAAATATTGGAAAGGAAATCTTGAATGAAGCCTAAACAAACATTGAGTCTAGTCCAGTTCAAATTGTACTAATTTCAAATTGAATTGAAGAAGAAATACTA
>VTPC01001672.1:27434-42643 GCA_011009095.1 Ignelater luminosus
AAAAAATGAATACTTACACAAGCATGGTTAGCATTGTGGATTACTTACGATCGATTGTTGACGTAACGCGTAACGCTGGTGGTACTGATGGTTCAAAAGATGATAATTCTCTAAAGAAAAACGCATCATTACGCAGTGGCGGTCAGTACTAGGGTTTGTGCAACTCTCGGTATCATATCGCAAATACGTAAACTGAAAGTCGGTTGCAAACCTTATAGTTTCATTACGCGTTTATTTCGTTCTCATTTCGGAGGTGAATATTATCGACTTTGCGAGAATGCTTCCTGCGTCTCTGAATAAGGTCGGAAGAAGTCTCAGTTGAGCATGTTAACGCCATGCGAACGGACTACTTGTGATTTTGTTGTCTCATAAGTGTACTTTTAATGACATGTTTGTATCACATTCACAACTAAAACTGACATGCTGGCTCATGAGCTGTTGTCCAGACATTCCAAGGCACAAATGCTCCAAAGCAGTCTCCCTGAGATATTCTTTTAATGTCGATACGCATTTTAAGACGCATATGGTTTACAAGTCCAATTCAAACTCACCATTATGTATGTGGCTTCGTAATGGCACCTACAAATGCTGCAAGCCCTACATGTTTGTCATCACGAGGTGCTATTGACAAAAAGTGAGCCTCGATTGCCATGGACTTTCTAGATTTCATTCATGCTGTCAATAATTTTTGCTATTAAAGAAGTATCTATTAAATAACTGCGATTATGTTTCGATATATCGATTTTCTACGATATTTCTACAAATTGATAATTATCGATGTGATCCATATTATCGATACCATCGATAAAATTCGATATTATCGATAAATATTGATGCTGTTGAGACATCAATATTAGCACTGTTATTGCTGTTATTGTGGATAATCAGGCTTAGTAATATATAAGTAATAAGACACAGAGTATGATGATATTGGATGCCCACCTTGATTACACGATATTTCACTACCCGTGTATGTATGAAAATATCTTTCAAAATAATGTTATTGACATTGTGAAAATGTTTAGCTTCTTCTTGTGGTCTGGTTTTCAGCCTTAAGAAACCTCGGAATTCAATAAGTCAGTAATAATGTATAGTAGAATTGCGATTATTTCTCGATACATTGATATCATCGATAACGATATTTTATCAACTATTGATAATATCGATGATATGAATAATACAAGGTGTTAAGAAGTAGTGTCGAAAACTCCAAGGGTGTGTCGTATCCATGAAGATAATTAGAAAAGTTTAGATAAATATGTGTCCGGAAATGCATCGTTTCTGATATACAGAGTGTCAAAGTTTTATTTAAAATTTCTTGTATTTTCGATGTCTCAAGAACAAGGTGAGGTATCGAAACCAGATTGTTTCCATGCTTGTTACTCCTAGGTGTCTACTATTCTACGCAGCCTTGTGCTTGATATCTTCATTAGAGGCAGGGAATTGCAGGGGGGCTAATCCCCTGCTCTAAAAAAGATTATTACGCCACTGAAAAATTTAAAAAATTTTATTTTCGAAATTAATTATCGATTTGACAATAAAAGTTACTCTTGTATTTTTCCCATAGTCATTTTCTAGTAAAATTGGGTTTTTCAAAATCTCTCAAATTCAACAGCTTACAGTGAGGTTATAAGTACGTTGCGTCGAAAACAAGATGTAATTATTTGTATCACACTCGTCGACAGAAACTAAGCCTACTTTGTCCTATAGCTTTTTTCCCTAAGGTTTTCAAGAAAAAGGGTGTCGAGATTTCTTGTTTTCAAGTAAACTTTGACATCCTGTATTTCGAAAACGATACACCTTAGGAAAAAGAGTTATATGGCAAAGCAGACTTAATTTCTGTTAAGGAATGTGATGTAAATAATTACATCCTGTTTTTAAGACAATGCTATAGACGGTTGAAGTTGATAGATTTTGAAGAATTTGATTTTACTAGAAAATGATGCATTCTACGGAAGAAATACAAGAGTAACCTTTAGTAGACACCTGAGAGTAACAAGCATGCAGAATATTTTGTCCCAATGTCTTGCCTTGTTCTTGAAATATCGAGAAAACAAAAAATTTTAAATGAAATTTTGATATTCGGTACCTCGAAACCAATGCATTTACCGACACATCTTTATCTGAACTTCTTTACTTATTTTCATGAGTAGTAAGTACACTTCCTTAGAGTTTTCGACTCTATATCTTTAACACCTTGTATTGATATATTGGTATAACGAAATTAGTATTGAATATCGCTCAGCCCTGGTCTTAATACCAATAGTTCCAAGGTTTATATTTTAACAGCAATGGCTTTTATTTATTCCGTCTCATGTCTTGAATTAGAAACCCTTCTGTTGACGCTACCGATGAGTTCTCGAAAGTATTGTAAGTGTAAACGTCATATACTACGTAAAATATTTCGTTACTTTGGCGCACTCTGTGTTTGGAATTCTAATCCACATGGAATAGTAGATATAGTTTTGAAAAAAAAAATTTATTTTTGAAGTACTTAAGTCATGTTTAATTCTTAAACCACACATCACCAAAAAAGTTTAAGTGACATTTTAATTGTCACTTGATTTTCTGATAACCTTTAAATAATCAAATGCCAATTTTTTCAAATGGCAAGTAACTGAAACTAAGGTTATTTCAGTTCGCAGGAGGCTATGAGAGAAAAAATTATGTCTTAGCTTATTCCGTAAGATTATCTGTCAAATTAACAGTTTGCATTAGAAACAAGGCAAAATCATCAGTTTACAGGTTATGTGTTGGCATGCGTTGTGTCTAAGCTATGCCTACGGAAGAATTTCACAGCTTACTGGGAACTGAAATTTTAATGATCGTTCGTTATAACGAAGTCGGTAAATTCTGTAAAAAATTCGTTATAGTATAGAAAAATGTACATGAAAACGTTTTCTAAAGTATGTTACATATAAATTATTTTTGTTTTATTTATTTTTTTGCAATACTGAAGTTAAAATACAGATTTTCAATGAATTTCTTTAACTTTATAAATCAAACTTAAAAAATACTCCCCAAAAAATTAATAAAGAAAAAAAATTTAATCTTTTTTAAAACTCATTTAGGCAATAATGGGAAATTTCTTCGAACTTCATTCATAAAAGGATTAAGCCTTTACATACGGCATAGGCGCTCCCCTTTGATGATGGGTAAATTTACAACTTTGTGCTGTTACTAAAGTAACAGAAGCGATCCTTCCATGCCTGTTGTAAAATAAGTACTACTTGCATTTTGAACAAAAATTTTATTTTGTGACTTAAACAATTCGCTATATAGAAATTTAGGTTCGTTATTTAAAAACGAATTTACCTTTGTTTCTTGCTGAAAGAGCAGTGTACAAGTACAACTCGAAAATTCGTTATATAGAAAAATTCGCTATACTACTACAGTAGTTCCTAATATGGAAGTTTTACTGTATCATGATCTGTTTGAGGTTTTTTCGAACATGCTATATGTATATACTCAAAATTCTTTAAAAAGGTGGATATGCGGTTTTTTTCGAATCTCCTTACAAGGTATTTGTTTAATATAAAGGGTGATTAAAATTTTATCGAATCAGGAGATATATCGCTTATGGTCTCTAAATGCATTTCAGTATCCTAAAGCAGCTTCTGCTGAAGATAATAAAAAAATGATATCTCTTTTCTTCATTGGATATTTCGAATAAAAAATTTTAAGTTTTACTTTAATAGGGACTACTAATTAATTGCAATAGAAATGTTTTAAGTTTTTCAAATTAGATAAAAGCAATGTCAGTGTCAGACTGAAATTACGATTTCTTATATTGATATGAACGTATAAAGGGCAAAGTGCACAAAAAAGCTCTTAGCTAGGTTGAACTACTACCATTTACTTTCATAAATATCTTTTTTAATTAATTGCCAATTTATTTTAATGTAAACATCGAAATACTTGTAAAAACGACCTTAACTTTTTGTAAATATATAAATTTTTGATGTGTTTGATTAATGTTCGGAATTAAAAGGCGAAGATTCGTTCTAGTCGTCGAGAGCGATATAGAAAGTTGCTGAAAAGTTTTTAGATTTTCCGTAAAATGGCGCCGCAGTGGCAGGCAGAAATTAATTATTTCTTTCATTAGCAGAAGTTTATTAATTAAGGAAGCGCTGCAGATTCGTCTTCTTGTTTGCACTGCGTCATTTTCCTCTTCTACAACCCTTTTGAAGAGTTTTGTGATGAGATGAAGTTTAAAATTGAAACTTAAGAACAGCTCGCACATCAAAATTAATTATGTATTTATGACTGAAATATTAATTTTGTCCTCGGCTCCATGAAATGAAATAAAAACAAATTTATATTTTCCCCTTAGGTTATTACTAAAATTAAAATAAATTTCTCTTCTACTTTACTTTGATGCTCAAATAACTTGAAAATTTTAATATTTTTCAGCTTGGTACATTTTGTAATTTTTACTGAAGAAAATTTTTAATTAAAAGTGGTACTTATGGAATAACTAGGAAACAAAGTAATACCTAACTAGTATTTCACTCATCTCTTAACTAAAACATACGCAGTATGTAATCCTAGTTTATTCAAAACTAATAATATTATTTAAATTACTTTGAGGGAATTAAATATGAAAAATGAAATACAACGCTATTCTAGAGTAAATAAAAGAAGTAAAATATGAAGAGATGAAGGCATCAATAAGCTAATACAGACCAACAAAAATACAAACTACAATTTTTATAAAAATTGTTTTACCTAAGCATTTAATGAAAACTAAAAGATTAACTCTTTTTTTTCTAGTTCCATTATTTATCTTCATACATAATAGACACTTTTTCTAAAGAATTTAAATTATTATTAATTGAGAATCAACAATCAATAAAACTTGGATTACTAGAGGAGTTGGGTACTTATAAGATGAATCGTGAATTAATAAGGAAGTAAATAAATAAGATATCCAATGTTTGAAATTCTTAATACACCCTAGAATTAATTCTCAATGTTGGGCACAAATAAACAATACGATAAAAAATATTTCAAATATCTTTCTTTAGGCTCCAGTGTAGATTTTCCATACATTCCACTAGTGGTCAAAATCTATAACGTGTAGAAATAATACCCTTCAAATGTATATTTATTGTTCACCAATGGTTTGTACCATAACCTCACTTTCAATCTTAAATTATTGAATTTTTAGTGTAAAGAATTCAATATTCAATAATTTTACTAGCGTAGAATTATTTTTCAAGAACGCGTGGTTAAATAATCTACTTGCATTGCAATTTCTATAATTATACTTCAAGAAGGTAGGTATGTAACCCACCTAAAACTCATCGGTTTATCCAGTTGGGTACTTTTAAATACTAATTATTTTCTAGGTATCTAAATCAAAAGCAATGTTTCATGTAAGGAATCTTATAAGATTATGCAACACACAATGTCTCTCTAGTGGGCCACCAACAAATATATTAGAACATCTTAAGGAGCGCAGCTTGTTACGAGTATCTGGTTCTGAAGCTTCAGATTTTCTACAAGGGTTGATAACAAATGATATTCATCACTTAGAGCATGGTGTTGGTAGCATGTATACAATGTTTTTAAATACAAAAGGGCGTGTTATGTATGACAGCATCATTTATAGAACATCAGAAGACAATTCATTTTTGATAGAATGTGATAAACAAGTCTTAGGAACATTACAAAAGCATTTAAAAATGTATAAAGTTAAACGTAAAATAGATGTAACAAGCTTAGAAAATGAATTTAATGTTTATGCTCTATTTAACCCAGGAAAAGTAATTAGAAACGATAAATCAAAAAATGACTCATCTTCACAGAAACTAGATGGTTTAATAGTTCCTTGCACATCACTTAAAGAGAATTTATCAGAAACTAGTAACACTTGTAAAATCTACCGTGATTTATTAATTTATCGTGATCCAAGAACTGTAAATCTCGGAACTAGAATTATTGCACCTGTCACTTCTGATATTCAAAAACAAATCTCAGAAATCTTTAGTATCAGCGATAAACCAACAATAGAACATACATATCGTTGGTTTCGTTACAATTTAGGTGTGGGAGAAGGCATAAATGATTTACCTCCAGGAAATTGCTTTCCTTTAGAAGCAAACTGTGATTATTTACATGGTGTTAGTTTTCATAAGGGTTGCTATATTGGTCAGGAATTAACTGCACGCACACATCATACTGGAGTTGTTAGGAAGCGCTTAATGCCCCTTCACTTTTCAAAGATTGTTACAAAACTTCCAAATGAAAATACCATTATGCATGAAAATGTTAATTTAGGTAAAATCAGGGGTGTTGAGGGCAATGTTGGATTGGGTTTATTGAGAATTGCCAAAGCTTTAGAATTTAAGGAAATAACGGTGGGAGATGGAATTGCAATAACTGAAAAGCCTTCATGGTGGCCACTAGAAGCACCAAAAGAAAGAATAAGCGTACAAAAAGGTTGATGATATTATGTTATTAAATAGATTTTAGAAGTTGTTATTGTTAATAAAAATGTTTAAAAACATCTGTTTTTTTATTTCAGTTTTAAAATAAAACAGAATGGAGATCGTATCTCAATCATCAGATGAGAAAATTCAAGAGAAATCAGAAAATGAATCAAAGCCAGAAATTAAATACTTTAAGTGCTGTGTGTGTATTTTAAATGAGAAATATGAATATTTTGGCAAATCACCTCCGTGGGTTAGAGATTATAAATTAGAAGAAGATGCATATATCATTGAAGACCCATTTTTACCGCCAAAAAGAGGAGAATTTTTAATTCTTGGAGCTCATTGTGTCAAATGTGGATTAGCTGTGTGCAAAGACACAAACTGTAGTTTTTATTATATTGGAACATACTGCATTAAATGCGCTAAACAATGTAGTAAGGAGTTTCCTAATGCTGTCCAAGAAAAACTTAATAGAATCATTGTGCCATTATAGAGGAATATAAGATAATTGTTCTTTATTATTTCAGTGCGTTCAGGGAGATACTGATTCCACATCTAATTTGTACTGTTTTCGATAAAAGTAGAAGTTTTCCAGATCTTTTGCTGGATTTTTACTGTACAGTTATAAATTAACTACTATTGCTAGGCTGGTTAATTATTTCAAACAGATTTTAAATATATCAATTGATAGTTTGTAACAATTACCTATGTAGTATTATAGTATAACAAATAGATATTTCTCCAGGAGTACATTCAGAATAAATGCTAGATAAAGTACAACCTAACCTATGATTTCTGTACTTTTTTTTTGTATTTCCTTTTTGTTAACTGATCACATTCTTAACTCGCCATTCTTCTTACATAGTGTTTATCCTGAACAGATCTTTTTCTTAGTTTGAATACCAAGTTTAATGTCTGATGAAGTCCAGTGGGCTATTCTGAATGTACCCTAGCTGTGCTTCATTACTCTCGATCGATCATCTGTTGTTAGTCAAAGGGGAATCTTTGTGGACACATTAAAGGTGTTGTGGACTGGTTGCTTGAAATTCCATGTGGCATAATCAGCACAAATAACCGTGCAGTGATATAGATAGCGATAACAATATATTGATATATTTTCCTACTTTTTGCTATTTTACTATGATTTACTTGATTTAAAAATAAAAAAATATCAAAAAGTAAGTAAGTAGCTCAATTTTTCTCACAATTTTTGTTATGCAACGTTAGGATTTATTTGCATGATCATAAAGGGAAGAAAAATCACTATCGGATTCCACCACTAAAAATCTATATTGTCATTTAAATTTTTTTGTGATGACGTAACAAAAACAAATGGAAGTCAGAAGGTTTTTAAAAACAAATTGATCTGTTTCAGCAGTTTTAAAAAAGCATGTTGAGTTTGCTTTTTTTTATAATATTCCATACTTTAATCCCACATTGTATGTTAAGGTTGACTGTAAAATTTCTGCATAAAAAGATAAACGTGTTGCCAAAAGTATATTTCCTACATACTTATTGCTCTAACAATTAACAGGAAATAGTAAATTCAGTAGGTTCTAAAGATATTTCTCTAATTACTAATCATGGCAATGCTGGCAGCTCTAACCTAAAAGTAAAATTAATCTACACCATCTGTCAAAATTATATACAGACTGAAAATGTCAAATTTACATGGTCAATGCATGCATTCACATGCAGTATAAAGTGCTGATGACCACACACTTGCTGAATCTGAACTTAAAAAATTAATTACTTGCTTATTTCTGAGAATTGAATGACTTTATTTCTGAAATAGGGGTTAGAATATTTGGTTGCTTTACTAATATAAAGTTGTTAAACTGGTTAATAACACCTTTAAAGATTGCTACGTACACTGCTAAAGATGCTTGTAATTGTTCTCGTTGCATGTGGCTACAAAACTGCAGCAATCTGGACTGAAAAGTAGGCAACTTCTTCAGTGGTGGTTTAGAAATTAGAAATTATTTATTTTAATTTATTTAATCAAATTTTTGTAAGAAGCCAACCTCTAATGTATCAATACTGTCAATAATCAGACATAATCTAAAGATGTATACTTTTATTTACTTTTTAAACTAAACATTTACTAATCAAAGATATGAAATTTTATTGAAACAAATACAATTAAAATGAATTAAGAAAATATTATATTTATAATATTTATGTAGATCGTGGTGCAACCTTTTGACTAAGTTTCATTTTCTGAATTACTCCTTTATTAACTTTTGGTCTTTGTTTCTTTTTATTAGACCTGGAACCTTGAAATATACTATTTTTCACATTAAGAGTAGCTGGCTTATCAAAAGTTTTGTTTTTTTCCTTTTTATGCCTAGGTTTCTTATTTTCAGGATTACCCATATTTTCTTTACGTATTTTGGGTTTCTGGTCATCTACATCCTGTTTTTCTCGCTTCTTCTTATTTTTGTATTTCTTTAAAAATAGATAATATTAGTTGAAGTAGTAAGTTAAATAAAATAAATAAATACCTCTTTACGACTCTTTCTCTTATCATAACATCTCTGAATTCTAACTTTTTGCTTTTGAATAGTAACATCTTCCATTTGAAGAGCAAGTTCTACAGAATCAGAAGAGTCAAAATTAACATATCCAATTCCAATGCCCATACCAGTGGATGAATTTCTAACGACTCGAACTGAAATAATTGGGCCACACGACTCGAAAGCTTTCCAAAGATCGTCATCTTCTACATCTATCAATTTTAATATAAAGAAGTATCAGAAAACTTGTCTATTTAAAACAATTAAATATGCATTAATTAAAAAGACTTAATTTATAGAAGAACGACACAAAATTTATTAATGCAGTGAAACCAATCTTACCAAATGGTAAATTCCCAATAAAAATTGCTTTACTGGAATCAGGCTTTGTTGTATCATCACACATTTGTACACGAAGAAAATGTTCTTTATATTTTTTACCATTTAATTCTGTAGCTTTTAGAGCATCTTCACGTTTTTCAAAGCTATTGAAAAAAGAAACAATTTGAATTCCAATTAGTTTTAAACTATCATTACACTACTTACGTAACATAACTATGTAAAGTTGTTCTTTTTGGATGTAACATCTTTTTAATTACAGCTACACGTTTTGAAACTCCAGGTTCTGCAGGTGTTGCACATCGTAATCGAACTGATACGATTTTACCATATTTTCCAAAAAATTTCAACAACTGTGTCTTTTTCACAATTGCTGCTACGTTACCAACAAAAATAGTTCGAGAATCAACTTCTTTATTATTATTTTGATTCATATTCTTCATATTAGTATCTTTTTTACTGCCGTTGCTTTCTTCAAATTTTCCTTCGGTTAACTGCTTTTCTATTTTACTGATTTGTGTATGATCAATTACTGTAAAATTAGAGTTGTTGTCACTCTCATTATTATGTTTATTCTTATTCTTAAATGATGGTTTTTGTTGAACTTCTCTGTCACTAATTGATCGATTTCTTTTGAATGGTAACTTATTCTTAAACTTTTTGTCATGTCTCTTAGTTTTAGTTGAATCTGACTGTTCAGTCTTATCTTGAGTAGCAAATAATTGTACTGAATTAGCACTGTTGTCGCTGTTTCTATTTGCATTAATAACTTGCTGCTTAATTACCGTGGCCTTATTTGGTGTATTCTTTCCAGATATTAAATCAGCAACACTTCCAACTGTATAATCCATGGCTGCAGACGTTACGTTTTAGTATTGATCAGTAACGCTTAGGTTCTACCATGGGAAAATTAGTGAGAAACTAAAATAAGTCCAAGTGAAACATGAAATCTTTCTAGTAAAGTAAGAACAAAGTGAGGTTAGGTTACAATTTATATGCTGCTGCCATGTGCCATGTGGTTTTGATTGTTATGTTGGCAGTATTGCAATTTGTGTTGTATTTTGTCTCGTGCATGGTTCACAATCATAGGTTATCAAAGTTTTAAAAAAATAGTCTTATTGTTATTCTTAATTTCTCACAGCTGAAAGCCGTACTACTCTCATCCATCTTACGCAATTGCCGGGAACATTCAGAAATTATTAAGTAGTTAATAATTATATGCGCCGTACCCTGTTCAAACATATTAGTGAACAGCTCACACATTTATATGTGCCTTGTTGCCGGGGTACGCACGCGTCATCGCGCGCCATACTGAACAGGTGCACCAACATTAAAACATCAAAAGCTTTCTTTCAATCAATTGTGCTTGCGACGACAACCACGAGTTGTATTTTGTGTGTATATCGTATTTATTTAAAATAAAATATTCGAATTACTTACATCGGTATGTACATATCTTTTACTACAATTTGTCTTAAACTAACCCTTATCAGTTCTTCCATTCAAATAATAATCTGAATCTTTGTTTTAGTTGAACGCAAATCCTAACCTCAAATTATTCCCACGTGTTTATAGCGAAAAGACATAAAAATGGGATATGGATATGAGAACAGAATGAATGATAAAAGAAAATCGTTTAACCAAGACAACGATAACAATCAAGGTGGTGGGAAATTTAGAAGACCACAAGATTTTGGAAACCGTGCACCTTTTAAAGGAAATCAAAATAAACCATTTAATAAAGGAAATTGGGGACGTGATAATTCCTTTAATCGAAACAATAATAAACAATCGTTTAATAGGGGAAATAACAATTCATTTAATAAGGGATATAATAATCGCCAAAATTTTGGAGGTCAAAGAAAGTCTTGGCAAAATAAAAATAATCATAATAATGACAGGCCGCTTAACGAAGATGTTTCTTTACAAAATGAAAATAAAACTATTAATGAAAATTCTAAGGATGAAATGAATAAAAAAGCTGATGTATCTACAACAAATGGTATGGAGGAGCCAACTTCAAGTGAAAGCGAACAAGAAACTGTTACGAAAAATAATATAATTTCACAAAATGATTCAGAAACGAGTGAAAGTGAAGAAGAAGTTGTACTTGAGGAGATAAATAAATCTCTTATGAATCCAGCTGATAGTTCTGAATCAAGTGATGCTGAGGAAGAACATGAAGTTATTAAAATGAATCATAATGAGAATAAATCTGAAGGTAATAATGGCAATGATGATCATTCTGAGGCTACTAGTGAAAGTGAAGAAGAAATTGACATAAATGCAATGGAAGTTTCCCAAATTCAGGACTCTCCCAACAAAAGCAATTTTAATGGAATTGATTGTGTAGAAGATACTATACGGGTATCTGAGATACCAGAAGAACAGCGTAATTGTATAATTCTTGTTAAAAGTGTTCCTACATTTATGAATAGCAATCATTTAGAAGCATTTTTCAGTAGATATGGAAAAATACAATTTATCAAACGGTTGGGAAAACAGATTTCAAGAAATTTCTGTATTTGGTGAGTAAAGAAATAAGTGGATTTATAATTTTAACTAGTATAAGAGCATAGACTTTCACAAAATGAAAGCAATTATGGATGTACATAATTTTCGAATTTCAAAATTGCATTCAGATTGTAAAAGCTTAAAATATTTTGAGGTTATGAATTTATATATTTTCTGATGAATTTGTAATCTATTTTATTAGTTATGAAAAACCTGATGATGCTCAGAAAGCTCTGGAAGTAGATGGAATGGAATATATGGAGAGTGTGATTATAGTTAAGAAGTGCCTTGAAACTCCCTCTTTACATGAAAGGGATTTCACCAATGCAGTATATGTTGGAAATATTGCAGATGGTATAATGTAGGTACAATTTTTGAAAATGAAAATACTTAAAATATTTATTTTTCTTCAGATATGTTTAAGACTAAGATTCTTAGACAAGCATTTAATCACTGTGGTATAATTAAGGATGTCTTTCCATGTAAATTTAGAAATTATGCTTTTATTTGGTTTGATTCTGAAGATGCAGTAGAACTCGCCTTAGCAATGGATAAAACACTTCTTGGAGATAGACTTATATACGTTCAAATGGTAGATACAGAAAAAATCAAGGTATGTTACTTTCATTGTTTGTATATTTCTTATTATATCAATATTTAAGTCTCTTTTAATGAAAAAAATTAGTTGTTACTATATTTATATTTGGTTTTCAATTTTTAGCGTGAGTTTACTAGGCCATCTTCAGAGTTCAAAAATCACAGATACAGTTTTAACAAGTCTCCTAGATTTCAAAATAGGTCTATGGAATACCGAAGATACAAGGTATGATTTGAAATTATTAACATAGAGTTTGCGGTCATTTTTTTGCTACGTTATAAATCATAAAAGTTAAATAGTTTGTAATTCCTATGGTATAACCATTTCTCTGATGATATACTACAGAATAGCAGAGCCAATCAGATTGCATGATCTTAAGCTTTTGTTAAATTTGGCAGTGATTGATGTTGGTTGTGCTTACTGTTTGGTATCTCCTTACAAACAATTTTGTTGAAGGAATTGAAATAATTAACACGAAGTAGCTTTTTGTGATAAGCAAATTTCATTATACATAAGCAAAGTACGGTTGCTTAACGTAAGGGAGAATCTGCTGCCACAAACTTTCTACTACTTTGTGTGTTTTATAAATTTAAATCTGTTTTCAGGAAGGAAGTGTGAGATCAGGATTTATTAGCAAGAGGCGTTGAAAGATGTTATGAAGTAGTTCTAAAATGGTTCTTCACTTGTATTTATTTTTTTAAGAGCAACACAAGTAATACGCCATGAATATATTGAAATACAGTCTTTGTCTTTTTAATGACACTACATGCAAATTAGAATGTAATTGAAATATGTTATGTTATAATAGAAAAGAATTTTTCAAATAAAACTTGTTTCTAATTGAGTTACTACTTAACCAACACTTACTAGGCAGCCCTGCAATTTACAAATTACTACTTCAACTTTCTAGTAATAAATTAGAGAAGAATAAAAATGAATTTTGGAAGTCTGTTCTACAAGGGCAAAATTAGTTTTTGTAAATTTTGGCAAACAGGGAATCCTTTGGAGCAAACAGTTGAAATGCAATTGAATGACTATTTCCACAATTTATGTCTTAATTTCTCTTTTAACTTCTTTAATAATCCCCTGAGATATACACCTACCACTGCTATTCTCTCTTTTAAACTTAACATTGTTTTTGCATTACCAGAGCTTACAAATAGTCACCTTTTGTCACTAATCTATGAATGTAGTAGCTTTTCCTACTTCTTTGTAGTTTACAATCACTTTTTCCTATTAATTTTTATAGAAGTCAAGAATTTATTTACATTATTTATATTTTGTGTTATTTTCAAAATTGTCACTCATTTGTCATAAGTTCTGTATAGAAAAAACTATTCTATCTATCTTGCTGACAATGTACTATTGGCATGCTTGGGTAAAATAAGAAGAGCATAACGTATAACAAATGTGAGTGAGATAGGTTGTACATATATCTTCACATGCAGTTTTTGAATCTACAAGTGGTTTTAAATACACCTTTTTTTTTGTTATCTGTAAGTTGAATAAATTCCATCTGGCATTATAACCTCAAGTTTTAAAATCTTTCGAAAACACAGAAAATAAAGAAAAAGAATTGAAAGATATATGGATTTTAAGATCAAAGTACAAACGAGAAAGAGTGAAATGATAGCTGTACTTGAATTGCACACAAAAGATGATAGTTAATTCGACATATCCAAAAATAGTTTTAAAAAACATCCATGAACTGCACACAACACATCTTAAATTTTAAAAATTAAAAATTTCCAATGTATAATATTTAGTCTTTGACAGTCTACTGTGCTATGTAAGATATCAAAGGGTTTTTTAGAAATTGGATACAGTTGCTGCGAGAAGGGTGTAAATCTTACAAACTTTGCAAAACGAGTTCCACTGAAACCACGTGACTACGAAATTTACTGTTAGTTAGGCAACACATCTTGCACTACAGGTAGCTCTGTTGTAATGAACATAATGTAGTTTTCCAGTGTCGTAGTATTGGATATATGATTAAACTACTTAAGAACTTAAATATTTCAGATTTATTATTACACTTTGAATGCGTTAAATCTAATCAACCTCGATTAATTCACAAAGAGCAGATTTACTCTTGTAAAAGACTGATCTTTAAATGGAACAAAATAAACTGTAAAAACGCAAAACAGAAAGACAACAAGAGATCACGGAACGCACGCACGCCAATGTAATTTTGAGTTAGAAATATACTTCCGTTACTCTGTAGTACGGCCAAAGTCAAAAAATAAAATTTCGCGCTACTTTTAAATTAGTAGTCACGTGGTTTGTAATTACTATTGACGTCTATGTACTAGTGATGTAACGAATATTCGCATTCGCATACTTGCATGTTTTTTGATATTCGCATTCGCAAGAGATTATGCGAATATTTTGCGAATGTATTTGGCAATACAAAAGGAAAATATTTATGAAATGACAATGCAACTGCTAAGATTTATGATAGTTTTATTAAATTTGAATAAAAAAAAGTTTTAATTGGAGAACAGTCTTGATGTTACTTCGTCAATGAGCAATCTGTTGGTTTACTTCGTTCAGTATCGGCTACTTTCGGTTTAAACATGGCCGGTCCGAAACGCACTATCAAAATATGAGTTTGTGGGCGCATACTTTTGGCGCCATATTCAAAAAGCCAATATTCGTATTCCTATTCGCTTTCGCATTCGCGAATACTGGAGATGAATATTTCCATTCGCATTCGCGAATGTAGGAAATCCAATATTCGTTACATCAGCGTTTCCCAAATGGTGGGTCGCGACCAGGTACCGGGTCACTAAAAAAAAATGCCGG
>VTPC01001672.1:47789-70992 GCA_011009095.1 Ignelater luminosus
TGTGGCGGTCGCGATCTTCAAGCTCCCTCAATTCTTGGAGATCGACGGTCGGTTGGGTTGATGCAGCGATGCGACCTCGAGTCGCCCCGTTGGTGGTGGATGTGGGCCAGGCCTGTGCCCCCCAAACACAGACTCTGGAGGGTGGGTTGGCGGTAGCTCCCCAACTACCGCGTTTGTGGTTGAGCCCGTACTCTTCGTCACCGATGCGTCACCGCTCGCGCTGCAGACCGGGTCGACTGCCTCGCTTCGCACTCGAAGCCGGAATGCGTAGCCGTTGGAGTTAGCTGCCTACTTTTCAACTTCGGTGCATCACCCGCAGACGGAGACCGGATCGACTGTCTCGTTACGCACTCGAGGCCGGACTGCGTATTTTAAAGCGCGAAATGAATATTATTTATTTATTTTTTTAATGAAAAATATAGACATTTCTTGCGGAAACAAACTTTTATTTCTTATATAATTGCTTATTCCTAATCGATTTTTAAAATAAAAAAATTACATGCAAGTTCCCCATTGAAATTGCAGGTGACGTAGATTAAACCGCAGATGTGAAATTATAGCTGACTTGAACTTGAAGTTAAAAATGGATTCTGATTTAAAGTTGAAATTTAAAGATGTGTAATTAAAGCTGAAGTTAAGATTTAAAATTGAAACTGAAAACCCTGAAACAAAAAATAATTCTATTCTACGATGAAGAGAAAAAATTCCTAATTTTACCAAGATGTAAGGGGGCTTTATGTCCAGCTCGGCGGGTTCAAGGGAACAAGGGTGGAAAGTACCACATAAGCCTTCCTGAGAAAAAAGAACAACTTGGAAGATTGTGTTTGATAAAATTAGCACGCACATACCTGAGAACGACAGACTGAAATCCCAGAGATCAATTGAGGATACAAAGAAAAAAAATACCAAAAAGCAAGGTAAAATCCTCAGTTCCACCTTCGCAGTGAAAAAACTCCAAATGAACGTGCACAAATTGCCTTTTACAGCGAAGAATCTCACTTACAAA
Source organism: Ignelater luminosus (assembly GCA_011009095.1). Lineage (NCBI taxonomy): Eukaryota > Metazoa > Arthropoda > Insecta > Coleoptera > Elateridae > Ignelater > Ignelater luminosus. The sequence goes on from VTPC01001672.1 coordinate 48,796, forward strand.
TGACAACGCTATAACCATTCATATTTCCCAGGCCTCACAAATGTGCTTATCAAATAACTTGAATTTTACTATTTAAATAAATTTTGTTAAATATACAGAGAGTTTCCAAAGAAATGTAACAAAGTTTATTGTTAAACTTGAGTTTTTCCAAAATATCTTAAAGCAAAAAAGCGATGTTAAAACTAAAATGAGAAATGTATACAATTAGAGAAATTAGTCCAAAAATCTTTCCATCTGAAATATTCTAAAAGGTTTTCCAACAGTGGTGGACAAATCTTACTTGGTCAGACTGATGATTAAAATCTTGGTTGTTGATTGTTACAAATGATTTACGAGTAAATTAATCATTAATCACATGAAACGATTAACTTAATTATTAATCATGAAAAATGATTAATGATTGGGCTTATCATGAAAAACGATCTTATGAAACAATTGATGATTAACTTAATCATAATGTAAAGCAACAATTTGATACGTTTCTTATTTGTTGTTGAGTGGTACAATGCACACTGCATCTTTTTTTTCTTGAGAAGATATAAGACGACCAACGTTGTTATCTCTGGCAATTGGCATCCAATTTCTCTTTCTTTCTGTAGGTCCTGGTCGATATGGAGGAGTGTCGTGACCTGCAAGTAATGACTTTGCTATACTACAGCGAAATTACAGCAAATCCATGTCGGGTACGTCCAAAACTTGTTCTCTCACTTTACGATAAAGTAGCCAAGCGTTCTGAATAGAGACATTTAGACCCTAATTGAAAAGAGGTCAGTACTGTTTTTATGACTTCAAGCTTGTTCTATAATGAGCTACATTCTGATCCATGTGATCAGTCCCATTCATATTTTTATTATAACTCTTAATCAAGTTTGGTTGAGTAACTGATTTTTTACCCTCGGCAAACGAATATCGCGTAGCTTGAAAAGGAGCTGTTCCTTGATAGTTTGAGGCAAAAGTAACAATATTATTTTCGTTTTACCTCCATACTTGATTTGTCTCAACATAAAATGTTTAAAAATTTCCATGTTCACACCCCCCATCATCTCTGAACAGACATTTTTCAGTTCTATTTAATCTTATAGTTCTGGCGTATCCGATGCTCTTCAGTGTCCAATGGCATTACTTCATTTTTTTTTGAATTTTCGGAATAAGTTTGGCAAATTATAATATTGTTCCATTTTCGAGTCCAAACTCTTTTTTACACTCGTATATATTAACTTGTCTCATAGCTCTTTGTAAACGTGAAAATCAAAAAAATATCCAAATTTTAAATTCCAACACCAACACTTATATCCAAAACGGATTGGTTTTCTTTTATATGCTGTTTCATCCCACGTCACCCATAATAGGGAATCGTGGCTTCATCTGTACTGAATTCTGTCTTCCAAATGGTGAATCCAAGAAATACCAGGATTAGGTATATCAATTCTCGGTCACCTCGAAAGAATAGGTAACAAATAATTCAGTTGTCAATTGTTTAGTACAATTAAAACCATAATCAATCATTAATTGGTTTTGTTAATCGGTAAAAAGGTAAGAACGAAAAGTGAGTGCGACGAACGAGAAGAAAAGAAAAAAAAGTAAAACCGACCGAATTCTACAAAAACATCCAGGACATGTCGAAGGGCTCCGAAGAGTCGCGGCAGCAGCCGCATGCTCGATGTAGCCATACAGACTCAGAACTAGGAATGGTCGATTTACTTCCGTAATAATTTGAAATGACAAAATATCTGTTTATTTGGGCTTGTCTGAAATGATGGCAGAAAGGTGGTAATTAGTAGTCTTAGCGATAAGCTATGGAGGTAGAATCAAGAATATTCTCAAACTCAAGAGGGAGATTTTCAGTGTTCTGTTGAAAGAAGGTTGGAAGGTTTTTATTTTGGATCGAGGTTTTCTTTAATAGTTTGCTAAAGGGGTGCACTTTGAAGATGTGTACTCTGCCTTGGTCGATCACCTTCGTCACGTCGGCGTCAAACCCTCAGAAACTTGAGGCGAACATCCAATGAAGGTACAGGGACCCAGTCTCAAACTTCCACCGTATTTCAAGCCAATAATCCTCCTGCAGATGACCCTCTTACTTCCGAACTGCGCGATCAGATTGGTGTGTGTGGTTGAGAAATAGATGAATCTGTAGTCAACGGCAAGTTAGATGAAGACCTTTCTACTAGACCTTGCCAAAGGCAAGCTCATCAATACCAAGAAGGATCAGATTTAGCAGCACTGATAGTCTCTGAATGCAAAGGGTTCCGTCGGACTTGCACCGATTGACTAGTTCGGAAACTGAACGGTGGTTGATGATTTTATTACTGTCCGTCAGAAATTGAGTTAGTCTATCGGCAAGGCTTTTTTCAAAGATTTTGTTTATAGCATTTAGTAGGCCAATCGGTGAGTTTTTTTTTATTGATTTTGAGAACCATCACTACGGTGACGGTTTTTCAGAAGAAGGGAAGGGATCATCCGCATAGGAAATAGCTATTGAAGAGCTTAGGAAAGCATCACCAGGAGGTGGATTTCCCGTAGGATTGCAGAGTTCCCGACGGTTGACCCGATTGAAGTGTCGGTCATTGGAAAACGGGTTAGATAGTTGATGAATATCTTGGAATCGGTGGCTTTGTCATTTTGATGATCAAAATGACGAAAACTTGAGTAACCGACGCAACGTGGCTCGGTCTGGGTTCGAAATTTGTTCAAAAGCTTGCCTCCATCTCTGTATCTTTGTTATCTTTATTAGGTTACGGATTTCATAATCAGTTAGACGGCGTTTTGCACTACAGTGGTGAATTGATGGACTGCGGATTTAATTTTTATGATGATGGTTAAAAGAGGGTTTTTAGGGCAGTTGCTTTCCATGTGGTTCTAAACGTCGTTCCAGTCACTGGTACTGAGTGAAGAACGGGATAATGACAGGAGGGTAGTGGAGGTGATTGGGTTAGTAAGTTTGTGATTAGGAGTACGGAGTTTTTATGTAAATGGGGTCACCATTGGGCATGTAGAATAATAGTAGACGAAGAATGTAACTCCTTCAATTGGAGAACCCTTGATTATTGTCCTCGGAAAAGAGACCAAAGAACCGAAGAAGTCCACGGGAATGGGATCGTTATCGGATGGAATTTAGATGAAAAACGCGTGTACTGGTAGATTGTAGAAGTAATCAACAGCGGCGCAAGAGTGTAGGTGACAGAATTTAAAAATTATTGCGGAGGATTGCGTTACAAACAGCAACGACTTCTTTGCGAAAACTTGAAATCTAGGGAGAGAAATAGAGTGGTTTAGGATGGTATTTTTTGGCAGTTCAAGGTACATAAAGGAACCAAGCTACAAAAACAGCTTAAGCTAATAAGAGTAGTAATAGATAGCAGCTTAGCTACCAAAGTATGAATGAACTGTTTACAAACAAACGAAAAGCAAGACGAATATCAAGAGAAGAAATAGCAAATAGAAAGATTATGTAGAACGAATGGGAAGACAAAAACCAAACTAAGAATAATAATTACCTATGTACAGTAAAACTCCTCTAAGGGGACCATCGTTGGTTCCACTAAAAAATGGTCTTTTACTGGAGTGTTTCCTTTAGGACGGGCATTTAAAGTTAATATAAACAAACCATTTTTGTAAATCAGCGGTCGTCTTTTGAAGTGGGCGTCTTACAGGAGTGGTTCTTTCCATAAGTTTTACTGTATTACAATGATAAAGCCAATAACGATATATGGTTCTAAGATTTGCAGCTTAAACAAGTTAGAAGAGTTACTAATAATAATAATGTATGTAAAAGAAAATCAGAAGTGTTTTAGGAACAAAAAAGAACAATGTAGAATGGCGGGGACATATCTAACGCATAGAAAACTGCCATATAGTAAAGAAGATTATGTCAGTAACGACCTGCGAATTCTGGAAGTGAAAAAAGGGGGAAAACAATTAAAAATAAGAACTGTGCCACCATTTGTAAGATTTGCATCATCCACAATTCTAAAGAAAAGAGCTACCAGGTATCTAGAGAAAAAAAGCCAAGGCAGATAATGCAGTCACTTAAAGGAAAAGAAAAAGTCTTTGGGTATGCTGTTTCTTGCTGGTCAATTACAAAGAGTTTGGGAATAAAACTTTATGTTTCCAAATACAGTAGTGGATTGATCATTGTGTTAGTTCGACAGAATATTGTTGAGGTTACCGTTAGTGGAAAGGGGATCTTAGAAGCAAAAGTCATTTCCACTGTTCTGTAATTAAAAAGAAAAGACGACGGTGTAGATATTTTGATTTGCATAGCATTTTTACCAACATTAGTGTTTAAAATGTAATTGGACAGCCCATCTAACAAGAAAACAATCGATGTTTCTTTCGTAAATGTGACTGTATTTTAAAGAAATTCAGAGAGCCAAGTTCAAGTGCATTTCTAGATGCAAAAATTATGCCTACTAGAAAGAGAAAAATGGCCATTTTTTGTTTTATTTTCATAGATACTTTTAATTCATATTGTAACGCGCCATCAATCGTATACACCAGAGAAGTCTCGAACGGTCTAGGCGTTGCGACCGCGAGAAAAGGCGCGAACCTTCTAGGGTCATCGAGTGAAACAAGGAAACGATATATAAAAAGGCAAGCGGCAATGGAGAAAGAGAGAGAGAGAGAGTTACGTAATGAGTTGTGCTCGGGGATAAATAAATGTGTAATTAGTGATATAAATAAATTATTCTGTAATATTGTAACTAAACATTAAAAATAAATAAACGTTTTATTAAAGACGTTACGATATTAAACTACACTCCAGTATTTTGCTGCATGTTTTGATCTTCTACAAATTAGGTCATTGCTCAATTTTGAAATTGACTATTTTATTTCAGAATTGAATAGGGCTTTCTTTCATATATCTTGGCTGGTACAACATTTCAATATTCCGTCTGTCCTGCAATAGTTGTTCAGTCATCTTCAGACATTAGGCATGCAATTAGCAAAATACTAGTGTAGTTTAATATGAATTAAAAGTGAAAAAGACATATGGAGTTTCTGTTTTTATTTAATGATCATTTTTGTTCGTATCACTAATTAAGCTTCAGTGGTTCAGAGCTTTTCTCCGATGCAAATGGTTCCATTATAATGAAATCGCAGGTTTTCCAATCGATGTTGATGCTACTGTGTGTAACGCGGTACTAATGTTTACTATTTTATATATTAAAAAGGCTGAAAGTCATAAGAAAGTACACAGAACAACAAATTCTAGCACCAAATACTGTTCTAATGTAAGTTAATGTTTCTTATTAACAGCGTAGAATTTCTTGAAAGAGTAGCTTATTCACTTGTTTTCTTTTTATAGAACATAACTATTTTAGGATTTAAATAATAGTTTATTAAGTATTAAATTAAAACTACATAATACAAGATTTGTACAATTGTTTTAAACAAGATTGCTGATTTACGACGTTAAATAAATACACAAAAGCAATACTACATACAACTACTACGTATACTAACAGTAAAATACAATTAGAGTATTTGATGATACACATTAAGAATTTATATCGTGTGTGTTTATACTCTTGTATTTTTATATCATTTCTATCTATTTTATAATTTATTCTAGTAGTGTTTGTTTTAAAGCTATTTTACCTAATGTAGTGATGTTTACTGTACTGGTAGATTTTAATGCACCTGCACAAAATTATTTTCATCTAATATCTTGTACCTATTTTCTCTGAAGTAAAGAAGGTTATTATATAACTTCTTTACGCTTTCATCTCTAAGTTTAACAATAACATTGGGAATCGTTTCCAAATCGGCATCTGAGGCAAGATCGTCATAATATGCTTTTTGGTCTGGACCCATTAAATGAGCTTGCCTTTTTGTATAACCTCTAGCCCAACGGGCCTGCATATCATTTTCCATGTGGACCCGCATCATATCCGACGAAGGCAATAATCTACCTCCCAAACCCTTAATGAAATAGCGAGCTTGTAAATCAAACATTTGGAAAGCACAGACATTGAAGGGTATTCCGATAAAGCACATCGTAGGTCGATCGGTGTAGATCATATGCTTGTACAGGGGTTCGATGTGGTTTTCACTGACAGTTATTCCACAAGATTCGTGAAGGAATGGGAAGCTGTATTTATACCCTGTAACAAAAAGCAAAGTTGTAGTGTTTTGAACAGAGAAAAGATTAGTTTGATACATACCTGTACAATACAATATTGAGTCGAAACGACAACAAGACCCGTCTACAAATTCAATCTCTTCACCACCGCGGATGCGGCGTACATCGGGTTTTTGGATTACGTTTGATGGATATTCAATTTGTTCTTTTAAGTGATGACTAAGAACGACCTATAACAATTGTTAAAATATAATATCACTGTTTTCAAAGTTTGAAATATTTGAAAAAAGAAAATGAAGAAAGTTCTTGGCAATACCCACTTTTTGCTTTGTCTTACAATATAGTTCGGTAATAAAAAATTAGATTTATCTATATCTTGCATGTTTTTGATACACCACGTAAATGGTTTTTTTACAAGTTAACATAGCGGAAAGCTATTTCTTCTATTAAAAGATAATAACTTTAATTATTGTTATACTAATATAAATTTTATAGACTACGAAACGAACACATTATATTATATCAGCACAACAAAAAGCAACATTTATTAATTATATTTAAGTCATGTATTAATTAATTATGTTTTGAAGTTCATTGATATAAATTCCTGAAGTGAAAGGCGTGTTCTTATGACACTAACCTATAACGAAAACGTGGAATCCTAGTTGATTACAAAAGCTATATAATTAAGACGATGTAACAACTACCTATTGCTTATTTGTCATGGCAAAAACATGATCTAATTTTATATCATTACAAACTTTAAATAACAGCTAGGCGTGCAAACCGATCTAAACAATATAATTAAACGGGAAAGTTATTGTACGATATTGACTTTTGCATAAACAAGATAATATTCTTCTATTTTTAATTTTGTTTTATATGTATTACTTACATAACGTTAATAATAATTGTTATTTCTTTTGTTAATAAGGGTCATTACACTAGGAAGAATCTTTTATAAAATGTGTAATCAATTTTTCTCATACCGATTGTTAATTAATTTGAAATTATAATGAAAATAACAACTCAAAATGTAGTCTATTTAGATGCTTAGCATGTTCATGAATATCTAGCTTCTTATTAGCATAATAATTGTGTATCATTTGTTATTAAGAAATATAGTTAGATACAAGTAATTCCCGCTTCAATTGTCCAATTAAAATTTTGTTTTTCATTCATCTGCAAATTTTATCATATCACTAGGCAAAACCAGATAATCTAAACGTTGCCAGTATCTAATATTATGTGTTATCGATTATAATTATAAATTACAAAATATGAAATGCATCATCAGATTATTTACTTATTGTGAACTGATTACTGTAACATTTGTTTAATTTATGTAACACTCATATTAAAATTTTTTTATCATTAGACTGTCTGTCTGCATCTGACGTCAAATCTATATTCTTTCCCTTGTTGCTATTCGAATTTTCTAAATTTCCCGTTTTTATGTTAATTTATTTTATATCTTTCTAGGCTAATTTTGATTAGAAACTGATACTTACATAGCTAGCAACAGCAGAAATATGAAGTGCCAAATCGAGGCCAGAAGGTCCGGCACCGATAACAAGCACCCTTTGACCCATGTAACTTTCGGGCGACCGATATTGGTGACTATGGTTTTGACGACCACGGAATAATTCTTGTCCAGGAAGATCTGGCGTTGTCGGTTCGTTATAATGACCGTTGCAAATCATCACGGCGTCATACACGTCCTTGATTTCCTCTTTTGTTGGTTTATTGATTGAGGTTATTAACCATTTATTGCATTCTACAGGTCGAACATCCATTACGTGGTGATTAAACTGAAATTGACATTGAGATTTAATAAAATTATAGATTGCCAATTAAGGAAAAAGTTAATACAAGAGGATTTAATTTAAAATTACTTCTTCCTAACACTAATAAAGTTTGTTTAAAAATTTTTTTGTTTACTTTTATTATCAATGCAACAAGGTAAACTTGAAACGAAACTTTTTATTTTGTTGATACGCATTCTTTTATAGAAACAAAATTGAAATTTTGTAAATGCAGAAAAAACAAAATTCATCCATTTATAATTTTAATTTTTTATTTTCAAAATTGATACAAATTATTCTTGTTATAATTAATTTTGTTATTGCACGCTTTAATTTGAATAATCATTAACACAATTCTTTTCTTCTAAATGCCATATTGTATTGTGTGATTTTTATTTTAATGTTGGCGTCAAACAAAATATATACCTACAAGACGAATGATCTTGAGAAAATAAGTCCTCAAAAATTGACTATGTATCATTGAAATCAATACTTCGAGAAAAACCTAGAGATACTTTACCGTCCAAAAATTCGGCAAACCGATAAAGTCAAAAAAACTAGAAACCCTTACCTAACGCACTGCAAAACTGATTAGACTATACATGAATGAAGTAGGCAAAATTGAAATATTATTGAAGTGATAATTTTATGACCTCAGCAGTTTGGATGTTTATTTTTGAACTGACGTATCAAGCGCTGGGCAAATAAAATCTGTGGCAAAATCAATGTCAAAACATTGTAAAATGAACAGTTCAAGCGCTTGAGTACTTATCTATGCAGATTGCAGTCTAGATGGTAAAAATCTTGATAAGAACAAAAGCAAATATTTGTTTTGCCGAAGATTGAAATTACGTCTAGCCGAATAACAAGAAGGGGCAAGTCGTAAAGACGAAGTGTTTTTTTTCTAGGAGTGGTTTTTCGTCTATAGCACTTCTGGTCTAGAGCTATTGGTCAAATATTGAATATATTACAATTTTGTTTGGTTTTTTTAACAACAAGATTATGGTTATAAGCGATTCTAGATAAAAATATTCGTAATAAATTTTCTTACCTTGATATGAGGCCTTAAGTTAAAGTTGTCAGCATACAAATTAAGGAAATTTAAAATTTCAGCTTGTGTTAAATAAGACTTCTCTTGTTCTGGTATGGGAAAGTCAGGATAACCCATAACTTCCTTCGGTAAGTTCGTTCTGTAAAAGAAGAAATAAAACCATAAAACATTTTGTAAAAAAACTCTTCATAATAATAAAATCAAAGTGGTATAATTTAAAACGTTCATAAATAATACAGTAAATACGACAGGTTTGCTTTAAACACGAATCAACATTAATTACGATCGAGAAGACGTCTTATGCGGAAAAATAGTTTTATAAATTACAAAATCAATCACGTATTCCGACAATTAATCACTTCTTTACTTGACCTGCGGGAGTAATAATTTATCTTGGCAAAAAATGTAGGTTAATTTTTTTAATCAAACGGTCGTTGCATTTTTACATGTATTTGAAGAAAAAAAAAATGAAAAAGACAGAGAAAAAATATGATTTCCTTCTAATGTAAATATGTTGTGGTTTTAGTTATCAAAGTCAACAACATAATGTTGATTTATCATTTTATTTATTGAATCTTCATTATTTACTTGCTGTAGATTTTTATGCGATTTATGTGTTTTAAAAATTATTGTTGCTATTTTAGTTTATCATAATTATATAAATAAAGAAACGTTGATTTTGCAAAAATGTGGAAGTGATAAATATTCTTCGGCATTTGCACATTGTACTAATACTTGTATGTATGCTTTACAATTTTGCAGACCTTTTTTAATGTCTCAAGTTAATCTATTGAAGTCAATAAAGATTTTGTGCAAATTGCAGTGCCTCAAGGACAAACCTTAGAGACTCTATTATTGTATGCGGCATACACTAATTATATATTAAACGTATAATAAAATCTATTTTAAGAAATAAAATAAACATAACCATATCTGGAGTTTACAGGGCGAGCTACTTTTAAAGATAAAAACAAAAACTATAGTAATATTTAACACAGCGTATGCTGACCTAAAAGAGGTAATATAATTGTTGTTGATGTTTGAAGGGAATTGGTAAATGAGATTGGAGACTCACAGTTATTTATTTTAGGTCAAAATAAGAAGGTGAGAAGTATTTGTTTTCATTCCTTTCCAGGTTTTAGAAAAATCGGTGTGGTATTGATCCAACCATAAAATTACAATTTATCTACCTGCCGAAGCTAAATCAAAATGTATATTTAGAACTTTGATACCGAACTATTATTCGCTACCGAAATAGACTTAAATTGACCTTCTAGGACAATACAGATGTTAAAAGCTTCTTGAGAGTTAAATTAAGAATGTACAACAAAGGAAGGTGCTCCCAAAATATTATAAAAATGAACAATTTTGAAAACCAAACACAGGTGACAGCGTCAGCCTTAAGAAACTTTTCAAGATATTTTCGCAGTGTTGTATGGTGCCAAGAGCATAAAAGAGAGCGCAGCAGCTAGGTACTTTGGTTTAGTTTGCTAACCTTTCTGATCGAATTCTTCCAAAAATAATTAATTAGAACCATAAAGATGAAAAAATATTATTAAAGGAACATTACTGTCTTTGCGTCCACATTATTTGTTGTGAATCTGGAGATAGTCAAAGTGTCAAAAGAAAGAAGCAATAAAATAAAATACCCAGACAAAACCTATAATTGAAATAAATGGAAAAATCGTTTTCTCAATTTTATCTCTAAAGAAGAGTTTCTAGATATTTAGAACTAATGAAAACAGATTACGTGCTCAAAATTGTGACGTATGAAGAAATTGTTATTTAAACTCTAAATATGTAATAAGTAGTTTTTTTGCGGAATTTCCAAGATAAAACCACGTCTGCTAAAATGTCTGTGATTCATTTTGATAGTGCGGTAACCTCATGTTTCAAGGCGTGTTTATTAAACAAATTTTAAAAAATCCTAATTAAGAATCATCGTGATAAGTTTCATTTTAACCAGACATCGTTTTTAAGGTTCAGGTCAATAACGCTTTTTTTTTCATTCTATAAATGGTAATCTTACAAAAATATTTTATTCTAAAAACACCATAATTTTAAACAATGAGATAACCTATACCACGTTTAAAGTGACATTAAACCCAACGATCGAAAATGTTTACGTATAGTTTCCATTCTGGAAGTTTTTTAAAAAGAAAAACCAGTCGGGGAAAAGGAATTGTTATGCAAATCTTTCTTTTAATTGATCTGTGTCAAATAAATTAATCTTGCCAATGAAGCATGGAAACCGAATTGCTCAATTCTGATAAAAATTATAATGTTGCAAACTGTTAGTGTTTGAACCTTTTGCACGATTATTACAAATAAATTTTCATAGAAATCAAGAGTTCGCGCTTGATTTTTGATAACGTTTAGAGTATTGGTATCTATGTTATCTTTACAGTAGTGGCAATGACTTATTTTGCCAAAAAAAAAACTAAAACGATTTTGTTATACTAGATACTAGAATCTAAAGCTTTTTGGCTAAAAAATTAAATTTTCAAAATGTTTACAATTGGCAATGACTAAATTTTTGTATCTTTACTTGGATGAGATAATTAAAATTAGTAGCCAAGTAAGATTATAAAATAAATAATTTCGGATTATACGAATAATTTGTTATTATTTTATAAACAGTGATAAACTATGCCCATATGAATGACTGTGAGTCCAACAACCTTAGACAAGAAATATTAAAATATTAAAAAACTCTAATTAATCAGTAGACAAACACTAACCTTAAGCCCTGGTACATTGCAGAATAAATAGGATATCCATAACGATCAGTGCCAACTTCATCGGTATAAACCCAAGTTCCTCCAAGTTGAGGTGCCAATTCCAAAACATCACATTCGTGCCCATTTGCTATTGCATGTCTTGCAGATGATAAACCAGCTGCTCCAGCTCCAATAATTGCTACACGCATTTTAATTTTTTGTTATATCCAAAAAAAACGAACAAACAATACGAATAATTATTTAAAAATTTAGAAAAGAGCAAATTATGCTTTGTGTAAAATTTACTAACAATGGTAAATACTACTTTTTAAATAAACAGAAACGCCGACAGAAAATTCTCTGGGTGACAAAAGGGTTGTGTACTAACTAGTTGAACGCTGAGCGATAACTATTGAGCATCGATATATGACAGTTACTTTTATATGTAAATCCAATTTATAAATAAAAGTAAATTAAAATTACGGTTATTTAGATAAATCCACCACTTTTATCAGCTGCCTTCATTATTTTAAAGTACTATCTCTCTTACACATGAAAGTTTTACGTTAGTAGAGATAAGGACGAACAGATAAACTCGTGGAGGATTTTCAAAGCTCGACACATTAAAATTGAATTGATAGTGCTCAAGGCGGTGTAAAGTTCGTATTTTCTTGGAAATAAATTGTAAAATCCAACGTCTGATGAAATTGCTGTGAATTTCACACAGTTACCCGTTTGTTTATAAATTAATGTATGTAAGCGATTATAGGGTGCATTTTTCTTGATAAAACATTTATTGTCCATGTTATTTCCAGTTTTAGTTCTCATTTTATGGCATTCTAGTTATGTTTTTCATGAAATAGTCATAAATTTATAAAACATTTATTTTATCAATGATAATTATGTAATTTAATTTTAAATAAATAAATGTAGCCGTTATGCAGTTTATTGCATTTGAACAGAATAGAATTTGAAAACTGATCAAGGTTAGAACGCTGTTTTCCCTATGCATAAAATTTCCGCGTGTAATTAGAGCACAGATGTTAATTGAACATGCAAGACCTTGTTTTTATTCATTTCTTTGAAAATCTCTCATTTAATTAATCTAAAAAGGGAAACTACAGAATAAATAGATTTTCCTTTATCAATTACAAATTCAAGGAACTCAGAAAATGATTTTGTCTTTCTGTTGTTTTTTTAGCAATTTAAAATGTTGACGTGGGGTACTCAAAATAATTGCATAATTGGAGCATTTCGTCACATGCTACTCACATATGAAAAACCGTCGCTACGTAGTAGTAACGTATTAGGTATTAAGTTGTGGGGTAAAACCAAAATTATACTTTAGATTCCTGTTATTCAAAATGTGGCTAATTTTTTTTGCCGGTCAGTAATTGTTTATAAAGCTCTTTTTTTTATCAACTTTGTGTAATACGATTTCCGTTAGACATTCCCGTTTTGCTTGAATTATCATTCATTACGAAATAAGGAAAATATGTAAAAGTGGTAAAACCAGACCTTTGATTCTGTTGGTTACTTATATATTTACAATAAAAACAGGCTTAAAGACCTGTTAATTTATTTTATTTAAAATGACTTTAATTATTGATTATTTTTTACTAATTAAGATGAAATATCTTAAAATATGGCATTACCTGAGAAATGATAGAAATTCACTTGAATACATTTTGTTTTGGTATAAGACCTTGTTGGAAAATGTCTTGACAGAAATGACTAGTTGAAAGTGAGTCCTTGTGCACAAAGGCTTCTTTGTAATATACTGCGAAAACTACACGAAATAGTGACACGGTGAAAGCATTTCAGATTCTCTACTAGTCGTATATTTGCCAGGAAAGCTCGATGTCTAATACGTACGCTACTATACAGGGTGAGTTTTTTCCGATGTTTACTGTGGGGATCTTGAAAACTAGCGGAGATAGAGAGACGATTAAATGGGGAAAGAATTGCAGTTTTACGAGCTTAATTTAATGAGCTTTTTGTTTTTTTAGAAAAAATGCATGGCTAACTAGATATCTCGCAAAAATAGCTTTTTTATTATTTTGTTCAGTGCCTAGGGCTCTGGTATTATTGACTTTAGAAAAAATGTTTAAAGGAAAAAGTTGTAGGTAATTACGTGCTTAATAATACAGTCTAACCAAAGTTTTAATTTAAGCTATAATTTCTGAGTTATGAAACAAGCTTGTGTTTTTTCTAATGGAAACCATAGTCGGGCATGACTTTATAAAACCCTTTTTCAACGATCCTAACGATATACCATTTGACATTTAGTTAGTTTTATAAATAAATAAATTAGGGCCTTTTCTTCTTTTCATTTTTGAACTGTTCAAGTAGTACGCTATGGAAACAATTGATAGATGTGCATCGCGTTTAGTAATAAAATTTAAGTTAGTTATTAAAATTTTTCTTTTAATTTTGAAATTATAAACATAATTATTTTGGTGTGAAACGTTTATTCCGTTGGAGTTACGATTTTAAATAAAAATATTTCTGAGAAACTAATAAACAGAGAATGACAAACGATAAATTAAGAAACAATAAAAGAAATTAGAATATAAATAAAGTAGAATCAAAACAACGTAATTGAAGTAAGTAAAGTATTTAAGGTAAGTGAACAAAGCAGATTTAGATAAAAATAGGTACTTGACTCATAGGTGTAACTAAAAACTAAAAATGTTGTTAATATAGTATGCTATGGAAACAATTAACAAATGCAAACGACAATTACCTATTGACAGGTGCAAATCATTTAGTTTCTAATTAATGTTGATTTTGGTTTCGTAAATTATCGTTATGAATTTTTTTAATTAAGAAAAGTGTGATATGATTGAGTGTTACATTTTGTGTCACAAAAATAAAAAGATAGGGTATATCAAAAGTCGTACGACACAGTAGATGACCTTAGAGAAGCTATACTAGAAGTTTTTGCTAATATTGATGTACGTTCCGTTAGAAAAGCAACAAATTCGGTTTTAAAAAGGTGTAACTTGTGCATTAATCATAATGTTGAACCTTTTGAACATGTTTAGTCTTAAATACTTTACTTACTTTAATTACCTTGTTTTGGTACTGCTTTATATTCTAATTTCCTTTATTGTTTCTTAATTTATCGTTTGTTGTTCCCTGTTTATTGGCTTCTCAGAAATTATTTTTATTTATAATAATTATGGTTATAATTTTGAATTTAAAATAAAAATTTTAATAACTAATTTGAATTTTATTATTAGACGCGATGCGCGCATCTATCAATTGTTTCTATAGCGTACTACTTGAACAGTTCGAAAATGAAAAGAAAAACAAGGCCATAATTAATTTATTTATAAAAATAACTATGTCAAGTGGTATATCGTTAGAATTGTTGAAAAAATGCCATTTTTATAAAGGCATGGCCGGCTATGGTTTCCATTAGAAAAAACACAAGCTTGTGTCAGAACTCAGAAATCACAGCTGAAATAAAAACTTCGGTTAAACTGTATTATTAAGCACATAATTACTTACAACTTTTTCCTTAACACATTTTTTTCTAAAGTCAGTAACACCTGAGCTATAGGCACGAAACGAAATAACAAAAAAATTATTTTTGCGAGATATCTAGTTAGCCATGCATTTTTTCCAAAAAACAAAAAGCTCATTAAATTGAGCTCGTAAAACTGCCATTCTTTCCCCATTTAATCGTCCTTCTGCCTCCACTAGTTTCCGAGATCCCCATACTAAACATCGAAAAAAACTCACCCTGTATATAAAGTTTTTATCAATCTTTCCTAGTTCAATATGTTAAGTTAGGTATAGCTAACCAGGTTATTGACTTGCTGCTAAATATTAACTTTACCTACATCCTTATATTATTAAAACCGATATACCTATCTAGTTCTATTGCACCAAACTGTACATTTGCAATACTTAATTCTCTGCTCGGATTTATTACTGGTAATTAATCAAAGGTTTACGCCATTTATTTGTTATATTATTTCTAAACAATTCAACCAACACAAGTTGCAAGGTATAGTTTAGTACAACAGAAGCCTGTTGTTTATTTTAATACATTTTTGCTGTTTCCATCAACAAGATTACACTAGCTGTGGTTGTGGAATTCATAAATCACAAAATGTGTATTTGATCTCAATGTTGATATTTTGCTAGATCTGTTGAAGTGAAAAATAGTATTTGGTAGTAGATACCTCGATAATGTATACAGCTCTTCAGTTCAGTTCCAATGATTATTCTTCGAGGTAGGCAATGAAAAGAGGTAAAATATTTTGTTTGGAAAATATGGCACTTTCATACTGGCAAAAACTCTTTCAATAATAAGTTTAAAACCAGAAAACTGTCAAATTAGTACTTTCGATAAATACTAAACAGTCCTGTCTACATCCTGTGGGTTAGTTCAATAAATCCAATGCCCATTTTTAACAACGAGAGATCTAGGTCTTTACACAATTCTGGATTCCTCAAGCAGCCTTTTGTTTATTTTTCTTTTTACAATCTTAGGTATAAGTATTAAGTATAAAACTGACTTTTTAATGAGAAACAGCTACAAACTTAAACGAATGAATACCAATCTTTGGCCGTTGACTAATATACTAATTTCCAGATATGTAGTTATTTTGGTCTGCTGTTAATGCCTGTGTATGAAATAAACCCAATGCACTGTCTTTCGGACCTAGAAAGTACAGTTTAGAAGAACTGAAACCTTGTATCTATTGTATGTATTCTCCGCCATTCTTGCTTAAACTGTAGAAATTTCTTTACCCTTTGCTGTGTCTTCAAGAGTTTCCGCTTCACAATCACCCAATATCTTTCTATTGACCTCAGCTCAGGGTAGTTGGGAGTGTTTGATCTTCTTTGGAACTATCTCCAAGTTGTCATCTATTGGTTTAACACCGTCCGTTTTCTTCGTAACGAACTGACGTTAAATATGGCCAAAAGATTCTTGAGGAATTGTTCGTGGGATTTCACAATCAGTTTAATTTTGATTTATTGTGATTTTCGTGATAAAAGAGTCTTGCAAGATGAAGTACTTTTGTAAAAATCTGCTAACTTGTTTCTATCTTTTCCCTCCATCGGAATCCTTTGCAGTGAAAAAATCTACATCAGAAATTGCGAATAGTCAGCGGTGATGGAGGTCTCATCATCCATTAAGATGGGTACAGTCAAGATTTCTAATCAAGTTATCATACAGCTTTCTTATCGACATCTTTTTAAAAAATAGCTTTGAAACCCCGAGTAGTTCTTAACCTTCTGGCCACGTCTCGAAGATAAGAGATGTTGAAGTTTAGGGTAATCTGTGCCCTGATCTTCTCAGCTAGAGTCGGATTAACCGGTTTACTTCTACAATTCGATTCCGACGCCTTTTTAGGGCTCAAACGTTCTTTGAATTTCCGAATAACGCCCATAACAATCAAAGTGGCATATTCCAGCTCGCTGGCGATTGTCTGATACGACAAATCTATAATAGTTTAGTCATCATTACGCTTCAGAAAGAATTATTTTGATAAATAAGCAAATGACAAACGTCAGCTAAAATTGATTGGTGTTGTACGGGTTTAAGCGTTTGGGAGTTGTAAGCAATTAGAATGCACGGATTCTTCTGTATACAGACTTTATCCGAACGGGTCTTAGGTCCGGGCCTGGCGTGTCTATTGGAAAAAAGGCCCCGAGTTTACACAGTTAATTGCTTACGAACTTTCATCCCCTTCTTCTAAATTATTTCAATTTGCAGGTACTACTTATAGTATTTATTATCAGAAACAAAAAGTTTGTTTTAGATAGTCAGAAATATTCTTCTTGAGGTCTGTTTACTGCATATTGTAACATTAACATTTACCTATATTACATTTTTATTTAGTTTTTTAGCAAAATAGTAAATCTATCTATCTATCAGCTAATGTTTTTTCTGTATTATCATCCATTTTGAGAAATCTTCTAAGTTCATCATAAAAATACACCGTTCTGCTTTAACAAATCACCTCACATCCTAGAAAAACAGAACGATAATCAAAGTCAACTTATGATTATTTTTGCATTGCATTCTCATCTGTGAGGGTAAATAAATTTAGAATTTAGTAGGCAAAGCACGGCAACCGTTGGAGTGGTATAATTAGCGGGAGGGGGAGGTGTGCAATGACTGGTCTGGTCGGTCTCAGAGGAATTGTCAAGATTGTACCATTGTCGAACAGATTTTCAATCACCGTTTGGTTTAAACGCCACATCCTACTATGAGTGCACTACTACTCACCCGGTAGGCACTTCTGTACGTCCAGCAGATGTTGCTGATGGAAATAGCTGGTTTTTTGGTAGGGTAATGTTTCGTAAAATAGAAAGCGCATCGCGTCTTTCGTGGGTGGAAAACTTGAGTGGATTATGTCGAACACAAAGGCTGAATGGAAGTGAAATAGATTAGGTCTGTAAGGCCGTTTGCTTATTCCAAGCACCTAAAGTTCGAAAAGGATGTTCTCCAGGTCTTGGAGCAAGTTG
This sequence comes from Ignelater luminosus, assembly GCA_011009095.1. Classification (NCBI taxonomy): domain Eukaryota; kingdom Metazoa; phylum Arthropoda; class Insecta; order Coleoptera; family Elateridae; genus Ignelater; species Ignelater luminosus. The sequence goes on from VTPC01001672.1 coordinate 66,946, forward strand.
GGAAAAGGAACGAAGTGTGTGACTAAAGTTTTTGAATTTATTTCTTGGTTTCCATGAGAATGATCCAGGGTGTTTAATATCTACAACAGCTATTAGGTTCTGCCCGACTGCCTTCTTTACGATGTCAAAACAATGCTAGTGCGTATTTTTTCGCAACATGCAATTTGATCCAAGATCCAAGATCAATCGGTTTTTGATATGATGCTACAGATAGCCAAACCAAAGCTGTCTTGCACATTTACGTCACACTGAAATCTTTAAACAGCAATATTTACATACATATGTAACTATCCCATGTATCAAAACGGGACTTAGACCATTGGAATTCCATTTCAATGACCTACAAAAATACTTTGAAAAATAAATTACGGTTTTTGTGTTGTGATCCCCTTTTAAGAACCTTCCGAAAACTTATTAAATCGGAACCATAAATGATCAAAAGAAAACAGCTCATAAATCTACTGTTTCTACGCTATTCCTAGTATGTAGAACAAGCTCGGTTTTAATCTTTTAGTTTCTTGTGGCAAACCAAGAAAGCTTTCTTTGCCCATCTTCTCAAAAAGTGCTGAATTTCGCATCATGCTATTGGGTTCGTACTAATGTCGAGTACTTAGATTTTGGTTGCTGAGATAGAATTTACTTATTGTTGGCTTCGGTTTTGCATTATGAATAAAACAAAGAAATACTGGTAATTTACTTTTTCTATAGTATTTGAATTAATATCGTAAATATTTTTTAGCGAAAAGAAACTCAACTTATATCCATCAACGTCATTTTCTTTCAACTAGTATTTAGTCTTGCCTCCGTAGTCTAATGCATGCTTCTAGCAACCCTAAGTAAAATGTTTTATCTCTTTTGACCCCAATATTCTGTAACGGCTGCACTTCCTTGGTTTCTGTTTATTATGTAGAAGATAAAGATATACTACTTATTTCACTAATAAAATTTTGTTTATGTTTTTAATGTAATTTCTCTTATCTATTCTAAAAGTATTCACGATTAGGAATTTATGGTTTAGTGTTAGCTTGCAATAAGCGTGTAACAATTAATTTTGAACGAAGGAAACATTAAAATTATTTTGTTTACTTTCACCTTGTAAAAATACACAAATTAATTTTAAATTTTTTCAAGTTTAGATAAGTTAATTATCAGATAAAGTCAAGTAAAACTAGTTACTACCAAAAGGTAATTTTTGCAATTTTCCTTTTCAATTAATGAAAAGCATTTTTGTTTACTTGGTTATCATATCATATCAACACGAGCTTTTGCAAAAGACGTAAAGGATCTTTCCATTCCTCAGTGATCACAATCTTTTGATAACATTGCGAAATGCTTTCTTAAAATTTAATAAACACTTTTGAAAACTTTCCTTTTTTTGAAAGGTCCTGGCTTTGTTTTCCTGTTTATCTAATTGCAACGAGAGTGACTCACGTTTTGTTTTATTTAAATTTTCTTTAAGATTTAATCTATTTATCAACAAATATAATTTGTATTTAAATAATAATTCTTTTTATTGATCGTTTATTCTTAAAGATTTAACTCATACCTACCTTACTTGTACTTTGGAATTTCTGTTACGATGTGGTACACTGAAAATCTTGGCTTTCTTAAAATATTTTTTAAATATTCCCTGTATTAGCAAAAACTGTAAACAAATAATATTTATTAATAATAAATATCTTTAAAATTTTATAAAGTTTCCATAATTATTTGTTTTCTCGCGGTCCGCAGTCTTTATTTATACGTCAGTATTTCAATTGCCTTATTTTGTTCATATTGTGAAACATTGAATACAACTTTGAAAACAAATGTATCTAGAAAAAAAGAAAATGTCCATGAAAGCAGGAAAAAAACATAAAAAATACATTCTTGGAAATAACAGATACTTTATAAATCAATGAATATAATATTAAAAGAGTAAACAAACCTTCAAAGATCAAGAACATGTGCAGAGAAAATGCGTGTAGAAATTTCTTACTTGAAAACTATTCATAATTACATCAGATTTAACTTGTGACATGATGCAATTTCAACTTCTAAGAGTACAAGATCGTTCACATTTATTATATTGCTTTCATTATTTGTTTTTGCTTGCTATCTGTCTGGTAATTCTAATTATTCGTAGTAATTACGCAATTACGTTATTGGCTATTAAACAATTATCGAGTGGCATAAAAGGTGATTGATCTGAAAAAAATACTACTTTGAAGATGATTATTCTTTTTTCTGAGATGTGGTATTCACCAGAACAAAAGATATAAAAGCAACATTCATCGTTTTAATTGAATATATAGGTAGCCCTCTGTTTGTTTCAGGTGCGATGGTTTTGTTAGATGTCAGTTTTTCAAAAGACTGCCAAGCGAAACAGCTTTTCTGAACTAAGAATTATAAAATATATGATAGATTGATTATAAAATTAGCAAAAATTTTATTTCGAATAATCTTTTTCTCAAATTTCTCAAGTTAAACTTAACTTTTCCTAACCTGTCTGTTGTAAGTTTGATTCCCAGCACAGATGATACTTTTTTAAAGCTGACAAAATTTAGGACACGTTTTCTTCTTGGATAAGGAAGCAAACTCATAGGCCTTGATTCAATTAGTACAATGTTTGGCACGTTAGAAGTTTCTACTGAAAGTTGGAACACCTTACTTATCTTACTAGGGCTCGACTCATTGTCAGTCCTAATAATAACTTTTCTAATTAATATTCTTAAGATACCAATTGACAGAACTGTTAAATTTTTAAAGAATCGAATGTACGACAGTAATACATTCAGAACTGGCATGTGCTACTTGTATCGCTGTTATAATCCTTACGCCCATTTTGACTTAGACTGATATATCTACAATCACTATGACAAAATACAAAAGGTATTCATTTATGCATAACGATGAGGTGTTCTATTGCAACTTTCTTTAGTAGAGATATTTAATTGACTATGTTTGTCGTGCTACCCTCTTCTATAGTCCATTTGCAGTTTATTTACTACATGGACTATCCATCTCTCTATCTGTGGTTCCGGTAAGTCTTTCCATTACTAAGTGCAAAAACTTCTAATTCTTTTTAAAATAGAGATTTTTTAGCTTACGACTTTGCTGCTTAATTCTATCATGCCCTCAAAAATATTCTGAATGTAGCATAGTTAGAATCAAGTAGGGTAAAAGTTATCGAAAATTTTCGATTTTAAACCGTCAGAAAAGTATGAGTTTTTCCGATTGTTAAACATCATTAGATTTCTTTCCACCTTAGCTTTGAAATTCCAAACTACTGTTCATCTTAATTTTTTGCGTCCACAGTTTGTGGACATAGTCATGACCAATCATGTCTTAATGCTGTTCCTGACGCAACTTCTGCTGATTCATCTGATTATGATACCGAATATGAATCGAATTCTATAAATATTTTATCATCTAATATGATTAAAAATAAAGACATGCCAAAAATGAAGAGCTTGCAACGGTCTTTTGTAGTCACCATCCCGTTACATGGTAAACATCGCGGTATTTCACCACACCGCATTTGTGAAGCACCGCGTATATACAAAATTTCGTTTTATAGTTTATTTTTCTTGATGTAGAAATCTTATTTATTATTATGTTGCTTCTTTAAAGGGGATTAAGCTTCAGAATCTTGGGTTAGCAGGGTAGAGATCCGCTGTTTCTCTCGTTATGAGATCCTTTGTTATTTTATCCGTTTGATAATCTGTAATTATATAAGGGGATCCTCGTTTTTTTTATGTTCTCATGGACCCTGCTATTCATTGTTTTGTATTTAAATCCTAACTTGTATTATTTTGTGTAAAATTAGTTAATTTCTTCTGTCGCCGAGTTTGATAATTTACGGACCGGTTAACAATTTTCTAATTCTGGAGGGAACGCGTAGAGCCCGGCGAGGCAAAACCATTCAAGACGCGACCGGTGCACAGTCTTCTCACAGATTTTTCCACCCGCTGAGGTGATTTCGATTCTTGTGAATGAAACGAAAACCCTTTATAAAGGCGTAAGTTATCTTCCTTTTTTTTGCATCCCCTGTGTCTTCAATTCTAG
>VTPC01001673.1:0-59187 GCA_011009095.1 Ignelater luminosus
TTGTAGTGCAAGTTGTAACCATAAAGTAATATATTTTTGTAATTGTTGGAAATCTAATAATTTTGAAAATAAGTTGTTGTATAATTGTTAATGCATGCAATCGACGTTGCTACCTTTATTCAAAGAAAAAAATATGTGCATGGATATAAAATATTTGAAGTAATACCCATAACTTACCAACCGATAAGAAGCAGTCCAAGGAGAAGAGCTTTTTCATCATATTCGATAAGAAGGATTATTGTTACAGATATTAAAGATGACTGTAGAAGACCTCATAGCAAATGTATTATATTAGAAAAATCACAGTCAATATGGGCAGAGTTAATAACTGGTTACATTACTATGAAAGGAAAATATAAATTTTTTTTTACATTATAGGTCACGATTAATGTCGCATTTAATTTACATAACATTAATGTGTTATATGTAGGTGTTCTCTTAAAAAAAACACTATTTTTTATATCCCATTATTCAGTAAATTATTACTTAATATTGCTTTATTTTATTAAACGTGGAGGTCTCTATAAATGATCCTCCAGAGAATCGTTTCAAGCAAAATTTATCTGATAGTGAAAGCAATTATCATTAACATTTTAGTTACACTAAATATCAGTTATTGTGTTTTGAGTATTACTCGAACGTACCCTTGATACTAATAATTAGTACATATTGGTCAACCTCTTGGATACGCTTTATAATGAAAAAACATTACCACTATGTAGACACATTAAAACGTGATTCAAATCTGTGTTCAATTTTTAATGTTATTAGAACCACAGATTAATATATTTATTTATTAAATTGTTTCCAATGTCAACCTTAATAGTATAGATACCTATTAGGTACTACTACTAATGCTTGAATTTGAAGTTGTGGTAACAATAATAGTACAATAACTATGAATAGAAATTGTCCCAAAATACTTGCTGTGGTAGGTTTTGTGCTTTTACTTACAGGAATAATCTTCTATGTGTATGCGTTTCCAAGCCTCATAGCATATGGAATTTCTAAGGTAGTCTTTGAGATTGTTATTTAGCTATTATTTAAACAGAAATGAATGATTTTAGGCAGGAGCGTTGGTCGAAGGAAACGAGGTATTTGAGATGTGGAAGGAACCTCCCTTCCCTTTAAAATTGAATGTTTACTTCTTTAATGTTAACAATGCTGAAGATGTGCAGCAAGGAGCTAAACCCATACTTAAAGAAATTGGTCCTTATGTTTTTGAGTAAGTCAAGTTACTAAACTAAGTTGCTTTTCATTATTATGAGGTTTTACCATACCTATCTACTTACACATTACCCACAAAAGTGTTTCACTTTGTTAACTTTGCATTAATGAAATTTCTTTCTTAGTAGTATGTTATCGTGACAACTAAGAAAATATCGTTCGACCTCCTTGGAAACGTTTAAAGTAATCAACCTTCAAATGTAATATCTTAGATTCTTAAAAGTAACACCCTGTATATTTTTGTATGGTCGGATGTAGAATTAAATTATCGATGGATTAATACAGATATGCCCATAGCAATGATGATTATCTTTTAAAGTAGTCCTGGTTTTCGAAACTTAATAATAATCTTAATGTTTTTCCACTATAATGTAAGTTAACAAAGAAATTTTACCTTTTTTTTAAATACAAAAGTTAACCGATACGCTTTATAGTCATGAATACCTATGAAGAAATTTGTCTTAAATTGGACATTTTACACTTAGCTGAAAATACAGAATATTTTATCAATTTATTTAAAACTCATTTTGTTCATTTTAAGTGAATATTGGATAAAGGAAAACGTTACCGTAAATGAGACAGAAGATACGATTAGTTATATGTTGAAAAGAAAATTTTATTTTAATCCGAAAGATACCGGATGTAGATCCGAAAATGATCTAGTGACTCTCATTAATGGGGCGTTTGTGGTAGGTAATTTATATTTTGATTTTTACTTTGTACTATTTATTAGTCTGTAGTGTTAGACGTTTAAATTTCAAGTGTTTCCTTATACTGTATAATATCTCTCTTCGATTTCTCACGGCTCATAACATTACACAAATAAAATAAAATATGAAACAAACATTGCCATGCATTTTGTAACGGGTAAAACCCCGAAAAGAAGCCTAATACCCGTACAGAGAGAATCGGTAGATGTTATAGTCCCGTAGCTCGAAGTCGAAGACGGACGTAGTTCAAGGTGAACTTACCTCAAAAGCTATAGAAGGCTTTCTTTAAACTCAAGAAACTCAAATCCGGTCTAGAAATGTCAAAATAGATAACCTAAAAGCGCCAGAAGCTGTAAAATCAAAACAATATGTTAGCCAAAGCACCGACCGACACCCTGTATATAAGCATCTAAATAAAAAACACTGAAATAGCAGTAGACACTGTATTCATACTATAAAAAAGGTTTACTCAAATTTAAGCTGCTACTCATATAACGTTGAATAGTAAAATCAAGTGCCCAGTTCATAGACACAAAACTTACACATGCAGCGGTCGAAGTCCGGATTCGCCTCAAAGCAGGCCTTGGATATCCACGGCTCTATAATTATAATTAAAGAAAACGTATAAATAAATAATAAACAGCTCACTTCAATGCCTGGTTCACAATTGTGCTTACCCTGTAGAATTTTTCTGCTAATTCTGGTGTCATGAAGAAAGCTAAAGCACCTGTATCTATAAGGAGTTTTGCTTTTAAATTTGGTAAGTATATGTATGGAAATTTGAAGTTGTTGAGATTATTAAGTGCTATCGTTGTTATTTGGAAACTGAGGTTTTTTATTGAAAATCCTGATGGTCAGGTTCTTCATACTCAGGCAGTTCTTCATATGGGGTTGCATTATAAACTGCTTCTTGCGGTTGTGATTAATCTTCTGCTATGTCTTCTTGGTGATATAATTCTTTGCTTACCCACCTAGGCTTTCCGGTGGGTTTAAAGAAGTTCGAACGTGCTGCTTGCGTTCGGTTGGAATCTACTTCCATTGGTCTTTGGTTTGGCTGGCGTCTTTGTTCCAGTTGTCCGGGTGATTTAGCAAATCTGAATAATGGTGGCTTGTGTGCGCCTCTTTGTTGTTGGTTTGCTGGTGTCTTGGTTGCCAACCTGAAAGTTGGTTCACGTGCCATGGTTGGTTGTGTGCCACGATGGGGTGTTTGACATTACTAGTTTTTGTGGTGGTCCTCTGTGAGGAACTTGATGGCGGCTTGGCTTATCATTGTTGGTTTTCCCTGATAGGTAATAGGTAAGAGCTTGTTCTAAGGAAGTTGATCTTCGGTAAGGCCATCGTATCATACATTGTGGTCTTCACTGTTCTCGTGCTTGCGTCTTCCATGCTCAACTTAATTTTTGCTAGGAGTCTGCTATGAGCATCTTGGCATCGTTTTCCAAATTCAATATATTTTTCTCTCTTGGAGAATTTCAGGAGTATCAGATCTTGTACTAGCATCCTTCATCCCGCTAGTCCCCAAAGTGGTCTGTGAGCAATTTTATTAGCTTCCACGTACTTGTTCTTGACTTCCTATTAACTGTAGGGCTCGTTCAGTAAGTTTACTTTGAATCAACTTTAGAAGGTATTAATTGTGTTTTTAAGCTCGGCTTCGCTAGGAAATCGCCTGTGGAGATGAATACTCCTAATGTGGTCGGATCTCCTCCGTAGGTCGGGATACTAGATGCACAATCATGAACGCTTATATTGGTTGTTATCGTTGTTGAGTGGTTGTTGGTTGGTTGTATGTTATTTCGTTCTTCAGATGAAGTTGGATTTTCGTTGTTTATTAATTCGCTGGATTCCAGATTTTCGTTTAAGGATAACTTGTCAAAGATAGACTCGAGGAATGCTGCTATGATGACCAGTTTCTCGATGAGCATCCTCCGATGTTGAGGTGCCGTGCAGAACGAATCACAGGAGAATCTCGTCTTGTGGTGGTCTGGAGACTTCGATCCGTTCACTTTAATATTCACTCCGCACTGCACAATATAACCAAAACAACTTCAATTTGCTTGGTTATTTTTTAAAACACTCGCATTGACTTTTCTTTAAGCTTTGTATTATGAATTTTTTAATTTTCTAGGTTTTTCGCGATAAAACGTTGAAACTCAAGTACGTAGAAGAGTTTTATTCGGTGTACTTCGCGAATTCTATCGCCTTCGCCATTTTTGTTTTATTCAAAACCAAAATTTAAAAAAATTAATTTAATTTTAATTTAAATACAAAAATATTACAAAGATATAGAATATAAGTTGGACAGCGATTTTAGCATACACACAATTATATCTCACTCTGAATATATAAGAATGCCTTATCGGCGGCCCTTCCTGCAGATACGGATGTGTATGGGCGCATGATAACAGCCAAGAAATTTCGCATAAAAACGTTTAGGCTCATTAATAAAGACATTAAACGAATCGTGTTAAAACCTTTGAAGAACTGGTAAATGTGTGTGTATAAGTCTAGAGTTGATAGCAAGCAAGACAGTAACAAGTAAAAATTATTTTTCATTTGCATCGCAAAAAGAAAAGGTCATTTTTATTTTATTTTTGTTAAAGTATTTAAGATTTATTACCAGAATGTAAAGGGACTAGGTACTAAAGTAAATATGTTCCTAAATAATCTTGCTACTGTTAATTACGAGTCGCTTACCTTATCTGAAACTTGATTGATTCTAATATCTACATATAAAGGGTTTTCCAATAAGAGGTGTTATTTTGATATTCAAAGAAAAGTGCCATTTTTTAATATAAATGATCGGATGTTTATTTCATTATAAAGAGGAAGGTATGCCGTTAATAGTGGAAAATAACATCAGGCAAATGACCACCACGACCACGCTTACAGGACACTCAAAATCTTAACAATGGGGATTAATTTGATACACCCAAAAGAATATTAATAAAATGTCGTAAACAAACTGGAGCCCACTGGTTCCGCTTATATGTCAGTTTCACAAGCTAAAGATATTAATTAAATAAAATATTAAATATTAGAGGTTTTGCTGGCCCTCCTAGTAGTCCGTTTGATGGCTTACATTGTTAAATATCAACACAATTATATTGAACGAACCCTTTTAGAGTTTATAAAGCACCAACATGAAACTTTACTATGGTTTATTATGCTCAAGAAAAATGTTTAAAATGGACAAAAATAGAATAGCATTAAAACATATAATAAAAAAATAACAAGAAAATTATGTTTCAAATATCCCACCCAGAAAGGGTAGTACCAAACTATAAATAAAATAAAGATTGTCCTAGGCGTCGAATACTAGATATCGTGGACTTGGGGCTGCAGGCAATAAATAATCAAATTCCTGGAATTTCTTTGTTACGTAAAAGTTTTTGTGACCCTAAACGAATCCAAGCGTCTTTAAAATTGTTCTTAACAAACTGATTCTAGTTTTTAGTGTCCACTGCGACTTTTTTTTTATAAAAGACAACACAGAACAGTATTTCCTCTCAACCCAGGGCGACAGTCACTCTTTTCACAAGATGATTATTCGAACGACGAACAGAGAAAAGGTAATGAAACTGAATAAGTTCAAATAAGAAAGGTTGGGGCGGTTTTACTTTACTCAATCCCAGCACTTCTGGACAGAATTTGGTGACGTAGATTATGTTACCTTTTTACACAAAACTACGAAATTAACAGGTTTATCCTGTCTGCTTACAAGTTTTATTATACATCCGTCTTGCGAGACGACTTTAAAACCCTTAATGGAAGCCTTCTTCTGGAATTTACACAAAATACACCAAACGCAAACGAAAGAAACTTGTAGCAACTTCATATGTTGTAAAAAACATACCCGCGTTTTCACCGTTCGGAAGCTAGCAAAAGAGTCTCTTAATTCACGCGTCTCGGCTCTGCGCTGCTTTCGCTCAACTCAAACAAAGAACCTAAAACGCAATCTCGATTAAACTGAGACAAAAGGAATAAACAGACGACCCCGTAGTAAACGGATAATCAGACCCTCATAGTTTCACTGTAAATCCGGCTTTCTCATGAACGAGGGAATCATAAAGTGCGGACGGGAATTCTACGAAATAACAATTTTTAAAGCACGTTCACGTACTCAACAAGTCTAAGCAAAAACTTATTGACTATTAAAATAAACAATTTAATAAATGTCTCTATACAATGTGGAATAATTAATTATTATGTAGCAAGAAGTATCTGAACGAAATTAAGAGTAGAGACCGGATAAGTATGCATTATTTTAAAATGACATTACATATTGTATAGCTATCTACAACATGCCCGTGTAAATAACAAGTCGCTGAGTTTACTCTATTTTCTCACCACGTGTTGTTTTTAAGAGTTCAGCATTGTACGTAGCTACTATGATGCCAGCAATGATGGATACTATCAACGACGCCGTACCTTATTTATACAAAGGAATAAAAGACGTTTTTCTTCGTACGTCTATTAAGGATATTTTATTCGACGGAATTCTGATTACCTGCCACGATCCTGAAATTGGTTAGTATTTGATATCAAATTTATAAGCGTACTAATTATTTAATTATTATTTTGTAGCGTTTATGTGTGGAGCAATGAAAACCATGCTGCCTCCAATTATGGATTTTGTTAATAATGGTACCGATGTTAAGTTCTCATTGTTTGGATACGTAAGTCTTTCTCTTTTTATTATTAATAAAACTTTACAACGGAGGTAAGTTATGTTCTGTTTTAAATTACACGTTTCAGCTAAATAAAACTATTTCCGGACCATTTAAAATTGGTAGAGGTATAAAAAATACAACAAAAGGAGAATTAATGGCTTATAAAGGAAAAGATAAGATGGAGGTCTGGGCAGGTCCTACATGTAATATGATTAATGGTAGTGATTCAGCTCTGTTCGCTCCCTTCAAGGAGCCTCCTGAAAAACTTTATGCATTTAGTCACGATGTATGTCGGTAAGTGGAGTACTGAGTTCTAATAACTTAATGCTATAATGGCTCTTCTTGAGCAATTGATTTTTATGGCTTTTTCGTTAAAATTAGTACCTACTAAATGAAAATCATTGGTCTGATGATCAAGTGAAAAGTTAGGCAAGAAGTAGTATTGCCATTCTTTTTGGATCTAAAGATTGTTTTCTTTGCTACTTCACATTTATTGAATTCAAAAGAAATTCTAGAGATATATCTGCATAAAAATCAATATCTTCTTAACTCAAACGTCTATTAATCAACAGACTAGTTCTTCCAGAGTTTTCAGCAGAAACGACATGATGCCAAAAGATACCATTCACACTTGTAAGTTTCAGTGAAACGATGACTTCTGATGTTTCTAGACTAGCAAAATGTGATTTAACTAAATTAAAACGTTGTAGGAGAAAATCTAAAGGGTCTCTTGTCCCTATTAATATCTCCTTAGGAATAGCAACCAAAAAGATTTTTCTAGTTTCCAAACAGTTTTTATGGTGGATTTCATTGTTCCCCAGTACTTTTACCTTTTTATTTTTTGCGTTCTAGACTGACTCATTAAACTAACGTAGTTCACCGGCAACAGAGGTTGCTAGAAGCCAAACTGCCCTTTTATTCATTGTTCTTTTGAATAACAAAAACTTCCATTTGTAGAAATACCAAGATCTGATTAAGATTTTATTCTTAGGTGTTCGTACAAACAATTTTATTTTTCTTTCTTTTTTTTAGGTCAATATTTTTAAGTTACGAAAAACCCATTGTGTATAAAGGAATTCGGGCCTTCAAATACTCAAATAAACCCGAGTCACTAACCGATAATGGACCTGATGAATGTTTTTGTCCACGTGTAAAAGATGACGATTACGAGGATGTACCAGAGTGTCCAAAACCTGGTTTGTTAAATGTTGCACCTTGCTTACAAGCTCCGCTACTTGCATCTTTTCCTCATTTTTACCAAGCACATCCATCCTTACTGAGGTATGCACGAGGTTTAAAACCAGAGAAAGAATTACACGAAAGCTATATATATATTGAACCGGCAAGTACAGTATGTTGTGAAATTGATGAACAAATTTAATAAATACATAACTGTCTTTAGATGACTGGAGCTCCTATAGATGGTGCAATACGATTGCAGATAAACGCTGAATTAAAACGATTCGAAGATATAGATCTGTTAAATAACGTTAGTCAAGGGGTTTGCCCAATGTTATGGGTTGAACAGGTTAAAATGGCTTTATTATTTATTAAATTAACTAGCTTAACAAATCTTTTATTAATTCCAGACTGCGCTGATGCCTGAGGACTATGTAAATAAATTTAAGTATGGTTTAAAGTTAATTGGGATCTTAGACATAATCGCATGGCATTTCATAGTAGTAGGTATTTCAATGGCAATTTCTTCGTTTGTTTGGATAACGTACAGAAAAAGAACGTTGTGCTTCTCAAAATTATCTACAAGAAAAGTTGCGCAGACAAAAGTTAAGGGTGATCCAAATCGGGTTGAACTAATAGATCCTATTTCTGAAACGTACTTTAATAATACCATTTTGTATCCGTCGTTATATCCACAACTAGAAGATAAAAACATGTACGATAAATTGGTCCATAGAAATAACCAAAGCAATTTAAAGCAAAATATGTGGACAAATTAGAAATTTTTTTAAGTAAGATGAAATAATAATAATAATAATTAATTGCAAATGGTAGTTACACCGTAATAATAATAGTATACTAATATATATAGTTTTCTTTTTTATAAAAGTATTTAAAAAAGGTTAGCATTTTGTGTCTTTCTATTTTGTATCATGAAAGATAAGTATTTATAAAAAATTAACACAAGCAAATGAAAGTTCAATCAGAAAGTTGAAAGGTTTAAAACACAGTTTAGCTTCACAAATTAGCGTAATTAGCATGTTATATTTGAGTTTAGTTAACAATTTACGTTTTGCATCAATGTTGAGTAATTTTAGTTTATTTTATGACAGTTGTGGCATTTTGTTTGGAAATAACTAGTACCTCATTTTAATTTAGTTAATTAGAAATCATGATATGTTAAACTCCCGAACTCGTTCGGTTTATTTTTATCAACATTTCCTTTTTGTTTGTTTAATTGTGCAACTTAGTTCAGGTTTGAGCATTTTGCTTCTAATCACACAATACATGTATTAAATTTATTGAATGCGTTTTATTTGTGTTGTTAGTACTGAATTAGTACCTGTTTCAGGAGAAGCACGGCTGGTTTATGAGGTACCTTAAGGTAGGTCTACTTACACGCCCCGAGTTTGTAAACTTTCACACCGACGTCTCGGTATCTTCAACCTCTGACGTTGCGTAACAACCACGTTCTTCGACATTGAGAGGATCTTTAGCAAGGTCTGGCACGAGAAGCTTCTCTTGAAGCCCCGAGCCGCCGAGATTCCCACCTGTTTCGTCCGGTTAATCAGCAGTTACCTGTCCGTCCGCCAACATCGCGTGCGGATGCACAAGGCTATGTCCAGGGTGTATACATCGCAAACGGGCGTCTTCCAAATGTGCATTCTTCTCTCTCTTTTATTTATCTTTTACTGCCACGACAATATATCCCGTCCCGGAGAGCCTAACGTCGCGCCCTTTCTAATTCTTGGACGACACGGCCCTGAGGGTGACGTCTCGAAGTTCCGACGTACGACAGCCAGATTCGATTCCGACGAAGTTCACCAGAAGCTGTGGAGCTGGCGTCTCCAACTTTTGCCATCCGTCAAATACCTCGGTCAAGGAGATTAATAAGAAGGAAGGAGAGAACATAATCTAGCTTGTGGACGAGGTAAATTGAAGCCGCGAGGGGGCAGGGGGTGGTGTAACCAGTAAGATATGCAACCCGCAAAGTACGCACCATGAATTTAAGCGCACATATGGACATACGATAAAACTTTTTGGTAAAATTATAATTTAAAATTGAATTATTAAATTAAAATTCCTTAAACACTTGCAGATTTATTTCTCTAATTTTGAAAGTGGTTAGATTTTATTTTTATTCACTCTCTTTAAAAGAATAAAGTGAATGAGTTCCAGTTTATTTTATATATCTACATACCATTTCTATTGAAAAAGTTTGGATATGTTAACAATACTTTCTTAATCGTCCTTCTAAATGGATTAATCATGTATTAAATCTTTAATTTTTATTCACTAAAGTGATGTTATACCCTTTATTATTATAATAAATAAAGCAAAATAGGTTAAAACATTTATTTGAATACAAAATAATATATAATAGTACTTACTGTTATGTTCGTTTAAAGAAAGGTAAATTTCTTTACCTAAATAATAATTTAACACTGATTGTGACAAATATGCCGAAGTAAGTTTTCTAACAGAAATTTGCCATCACTTTCTGTTAAGGGTGGCTAAGGCTTGCTTGACACATTTCTCACTAGTCATACAAAATATCTGTAACATCAGACGATGGAAATAACAAACCACCACGATTTTTGATTGCAATCAGGTGGTAATTTAATTTGTTTGAGCTGTCTACTAAAATTCCTGAGCATTGTTCACATTTAATAGTTTTGTATAAATGCTTAATAACAAAACCTGCTATGTAAACAACTACATTTTTTGAAAAATTAGTCAACTCCTGTATTGACTGGAAGTACATATGATCTGAAGGATCCTCAATGTGTATTAAATCAGTAGTATTTTCCAACCGACAACCAGTTGTACTTAAATTTATTCTTGTTTGGTGGTCAATTAGCTGCAATGTAAGATAGAAATTTCTTTAAATGGTAAACAATTGCCTCTATCATGTGTTTTTAATTCTAAATGCACTAAACACAAACCCATAATGTTAAGAGAAAAATTAAGAATTCTTTAGAAGTAAACAAACACACAAACTACTATTGCTGCTAGGCGCACGTGGTACGGTGTGGTGCGTACTAAAATGGCGACCGTGACTTCACTTGATATTGCGGAGGTTACCTCCCTACCTCTTATAAACTCCTTAACCTCGGCATCACTTTCACTCTTGAACGTTGGCCAGTGTCGCAGCAGCTTGCTCTCCAGACTTGATGGCGACAAGCTTTAACTAAAGGCCGTTTTACATCTATCTAAATTTGGAAATAAATTTAGAACATAATTTAGTACTAAATTTTTTACTAAATTCCAAATCGTGTTATACAGCAAAATTTACAACTAAATTTGGAAAAGAAATTTTAGAACATGTTCTATTTCTGAAGCTAAAACGACGCACTAAATGTGCGCATTCTGGTACGAGAATAATTTAAAAAGTTCTTGGAATTTGTTAAAACCATCTGTAAAATATCGTCCCGACTAGCATTATGCTAGATTTTACTTAATTTGTTAAGATTAATTGTATATTACTGTTCCGGTTAGCATTATGCTAAATTTTACTTAACTCTTATTTTAATTTTGTACATAAATTTTACTTCTCCGTAAATATTTAATTTTCTCGTCTCCGACAAATATTATTCGCTTTTCAAGAGAAAGAAAATCAAGGAATAAAATGGTTGTCTCTTTCTCGCTTCCTCTACTGTAATCGGACAAGGTTCGAATTCTTTAAAAATAAAAATATCCCTCTATTTTTCCACCTCATTTTTCTGTATTCCGAGGAACCGGCTATTGAAATTCATGCAGTCGACACATAAATTTTATCCCTTGACAATAAATGCAAATCAGATCGGTCCAGTCAACCCCGGTCGGATTCGATGGAAAGGGTAGCTTTCCCCAGCTTCGCGCGAGCCAATCACCGCCATAATATCGTCACCCGGGCAAATACTCTTCTCGAGGAGAAGTGTCACGCGACGAATGACTCCGTAGGACGTCACTTTTCGCGCTAGAGTTTCGAGAAGTGTCTTGTTTGAGCTTCCGTGGGGAACACCTGCGCTCTTCCGATCTTACAGATATACCTGGCGGCCTTCTTCGTGTGGGAAGAACCGAAGTCGCGAAATCCTCTATCGTAGGATTAATTTACCGTGGTTACATATCTAACCCTCCCGGAATACAGTTTTCGAAGTGCAAACGTTTCGCGTCTTCGAGAAACATCGACTCCAAAGTTTCCCCTGGTTTCAGGACGAGCTCTCGTAGAATTCCGTCGTCTATTCATAATCACAGTTTTGGAACTAGACCAACAAGCCTCCAGAAGTCATTTCCGATACCATTATTTTATTATAGAGAATTTTCCGTACCGTTTAGACAAGTTTTCTGTAATTATCTGTATATATAATTATTTACTTCTCTCTTGAGCAAAGATATCTAGTCTATAATTGAAATTTGGAATATACACTACGTGCTTTTTGATAGCCAAAAGAACAAAATAATGAAATTAAGCTGCTTAGCCTGGACCAGAGATCCACTTACAAAAACAAAAATACAAGAAGTCGACCTTAATTACATTTATTAAAACAATAATGATATTAAACAAATGAGTCAAACACACACAAACAAAAATACAAAAAACAATAACAAAATAACACTACAAAAGAATATCAATAAGAGGCATAAATTAATTTCTGTTTGGAGAACAGAGTCGATAAAATAATAAAAAAAACAGAAACAAACTATAAGAAAAACAAATTATTACAATAAACAAAGCGAAATGATTCTGTTACGTTAAAATTTTAAAATTGAACACAAAAGATCAAAATTCAAATATTAATTAACCCTTACTAAGGTAAACTTGACCATAAATTGTTAAATATTGACAACTGAGCTTTACATTTAAGAACAAAGAAATGATTGCCAAGTTAGTAATTTTGTTGCAACAATTTAGCAAACATCAGCTAAAATTACCTGGGAACGTTCCTGTTACAAATTAGTTAAAAAGTTACTTGTAAAAATTATGATTCAATAAAACAATACGAAACTGATCCTGTCTAAGCAAAGTTTTCGTATAAAATATTTCACAAAGTTCGACGTTCTCCTAGTCTTTAAACATTAAAATTCATATAATAAAACATAGCAGGTTTTCTTTCTTACTCATACAGGAATTCTTTCTTCCAGAAGGTATGTGCAGACCTCTGTTTCCCGACGACAGGCAGCTAGATCCAATATTAAAATTTTGCGGAGCTTTCAAAATGTAGTATACGCACAGATGCTACACCAACGGGGCCAAAATGGTTGCGTTCCTACCCTCTACAATTTCTGCTTCCTAGAGGACACCAGCGTAATTATATTTGGGTTATACATTCCCCACGATAACGAAATTTATAAGCCTTGCTGTTGGCAAACAAACCACTTTTTTCCGCGACTATTGCGCGTCTCTGACACGAAGAAATTACGATTTCTCCAGTCCGATCTCTTTTTTTTTCTAAGAGGATCGCTTCACTTAATTTGGTTTGAATCCAATTAGGGGATGTAGAGGTAAACGTCGAAAATTACCACACGTTGGTTCAAGTCAACAGCTATCCACGTAATGCCTAATCTCTGCGTTTTTGTTACGCAGTTCGTACTTACGCAAGTGGAGTTAAAAAGTCGGATATACACCCTAACAGATTAAGACATTAATACTCTTTATGCGACAATGGAAAATTTTACTTGTAGATTCGCTAGTTTAAATTTGACTTCCCCGAGACTGTGTGACTGCAGTATTGCAACTAATGATTCTGGGCATTTGATATTGGAAATCAACAAAAGACGCGTCTACTGGAGTCTAGGTGTCGAGACCACAAAAATATTAATTCTTTAAAATAACATTATAACAAACATTCGTTTAATGAAACAATTTAAATATTGCGCGTCAAGAAAACAAATATCCGAACGAAATTGAAAGACAGGGGCGGATTTAGTGCGAATTTGAAAATAACATTACAAGCTGTAAGTTTATTTTAGCTTTTACCGATGTATCGCATTTCTGAAATTAAGGAATATTTTTGTTGTACGTTCATGCTGAGGACCATTTGAATAAATTACTATTATTCATGTAATTTATCGTTTAAATAGCTATTTTTGGTTGTAACTATTATCAATATTGTGAGGATCTGATGAAGCTTCGGTAGGGATGTCGCGCCCATGAGTCGCACTACTAAGTATTTCCGCAGCAACTGTTATGTAGGTATTATTGTTATTACTATTTTCAAGACATCTCTTGGCTATATGGTATATTGCTTTGCATATAAAACATTTCAGTCTAAACATATTGTCGTTATATGAAATAATTAAAGACTCTGAAAGTAAACTTGTTTCTGGATTAATATAAACTTTTCTACAAAAACTTAAAATGTGTTTAATAGTTATATAGTAATCATTTTCTGGGTATCATCTATAGCATTTAAAATTTCTGGGAATTTATGACTTTGTATTGTATTTTCTCTAACTATTGAAGCGAATGACTGTACATACAAGTTGTATACATCATTACTGTTAGGTTCAGTATCATTTTCCCTGCCACTTCCCTCTACAGAAGCAGTCAGGTTTGTAAACGTCACATTGTTTTCTTTTTTACTACAGTTAATCATGTCGCATCCTCAGTGCAATACTAATGCAACTCAAAATACATAATTTTAAGAAAAACGCCGTTTTAAGTTTTGACAATCAGATATTATGTTAGATTTTGATAATTATGCTTTCTTATCGGTTTAAATTTTGGGCACTTGAATTCTAGTTTATTGATTATTATGTGATCAGTGTTATTATTTTTAATTATCCAGTTTTACAATTTTTTTCAACAATCTTGTTGCACCTTGAGATATGTTGATATTGCACCAACCATTCTGCCGTGATGCCTTTTGCCCATTTTGAGATCTGTTGGTATTGCATGGATATTATTTTTCCGTTCAATTGCATGGCGAATCTACTACGTATTAACAAATTATAAACTACAATAGAAATTTACAAATTAATTTATTAACATTTAGTAATATTAAAAGTAGAAAAGATTTTAAAAAGTCACAAAATGATGGTAAGTTGTAGCGTTTCAATATCAATCAATAAAGATGGTGTTACTGTTCCTTTATTGCCTTCGTCCTGCACAAATACAAAAGACTGCCCTTTTTTGTTTGTGATATGTTTGGTGGAGCTATTGGTCGTACAAGACCTGCTGCTCTACGACCCCTAATATCAATTTCATGGTATTCTGTATCATCATAATTGTATTTATAATGCACAAAATTAAACTCGGTATTGAAAACATTCTCATATAAAGATTTCTTCACAAATCCAAAGCCTTTCTCTTCACTCTTTTTTTATACAAACGATACAAAGTGACAATATTCAGTAAACCATCGAAATACTCTCGTTTGGTTTGCCTTCTTAGGTAATGTGATTCTACCCTCGGAATTGAATTAATGCGATTTCTCATTGTATCCTTGAGAGCTAAATTAATAAAAACCCTCACTCTCTTTTTCTGAAAACACGTTGTAGCATTTGTCAAGGCACTTTTTGTTACAAGGTGTTTTGAGTTTTCTCTTAAACACAAATTTGTTTTTAGCATTTATATACTCTTCACCACTATTACGTTTGTTTTTTCTGATATTTTGTTTCCATTCAATAACGTTTCTTTTTTTGTTTCCAATTCCTCCTTTCGGCATTTCCATGAATTGCTTGCTCTGGACTATTCTTTCTTAAAATTGTTTAATCCTTTTGCAATTAATTAATTTTCATTCTTTTTTTGGTAGGGTGCTAGTTGCACCATATTCTTCCTAGTCTTAATTGTTTGCAGAGTCAAATCGGTATCCTTTGAATCAAAGCTTGTATTATTGAAATAATCTTCACCTGAATCTTCGGATTTAACTTCTTCATCTTCACAACATAGATTTAATTCTAAATTACAATTATCGTCTGAGGATGCAGACTCGTTTATGTAGAAGACACGATGTTCAATAATATCTTTAAGTTTTCTATCGCAAATAATATTGGATTGCTTTTTCACGACGCATGCTCCTGAAAATTGTTCATCTGAATTATCTTCAGTAGTTTCTTTAAGAAGTTCCTAACACAAAGATAAAATCAGAAACAGAAATTGTAGAACAAAATTCAAAAACTACTTGCATACCGAAGGCGATTCTGGAGGGAAACTTTTGTCTTTTGAGTACTCAACATTACAAAATTCTAGACTCAAATAATGTCGAGTGACATTCTGTAAAGGAGTCAGTTCAAGATAGTTACTGTTGTTTATTTCATCATTTTACTTAAAAAGTAATACAGTAAAACCCGCTTATTGGAACAGCGTTTGGACAAAGGAGAATTATTCCAATAACCGGTATATTTCATTAACCGACTTTAGGATTGTCAGAATTCTGCAAGACAAATTGAGGTTATTGCACATCGTTTGAGATTTATACTATAAAACTTTCGGCGTTATTTATCGCAGCTTTAAGTAAAATAAAAGTAAAAAGATACTGTATTAATTATTTATTGAAACAATTATTAAATCTAATTGAATTACAATATCCATAAATTAAATTAAAATTGTTTTTACAGAAAAGTCAGTAATTTTAGATTATTTTTGATCGTTACACAATAGATCTGTTATTTGTTGTTCTAAACTATAATAATGTTTAAAATCAACATTTGAT
The DNA here is from genome assembly GCA_011009095.1 of Ignelater luminosus. Lineage (NCBI taxonomy): Eukaryota > Metazoa > Arthropoda > Insecta > Coleoptera > Elateridae > Ignelater > Ignelater luminosus. The sequence continues at coordinate 16,423 of VTPC01001673.1, forward strand.
TTTTCTTCGAGAAACCTTCTTAATCCAGAACAAGCGGTTGTTACCTCCTGGCCAGATACTGAAGACCATTCAGAAACGTCATCTCTGTTCTTAACAAAACTAACCATGGTAAAGCTTTGCAACCCTGTACTTATGGTAATGCTTAAGTAAACACAATTTAAGGATTTATATAATTTCTTTTTAAAAGTGGTAATTTTTGTGACTAGTTTGTGTGAACAATATCCATTAAAATTCTTATTTATGGTACCTACATACATAGAAATAAATTTAAATAAGAGAAAGTGAAAAGAAAGTGCCGACAAAGCCTTGAAATGCTAAATAACGTACTTTAAAGAAGATTAAAAACCCTAAAAAAGGCTTAAACACTAGTTTAAGTAACTTTAACAATGGTACAAGAAATAAACATTCACCCTTAGACGTATTATTAGAAACTGATAGATTTATGAAGCTCCTGTACTGTTATGTTTCAAGAAAGCGACATCAGTCGTAAACCATAATTTGCCGACTGTTATTGTATTTTTCTTTCCAGTTTTTTTTTAGATTATTCCATTATTCGATACATTTTTGTTAATTTTCATGTTGAAATTATTACATTATCCGATATTATTCTATTATGCGATATTCTTTAAACGATAAAGTTTGTTAAGGATTAAATGTTAAGAATTGGGACATTGAATTTTTATTTCTTAAAGCGGGATATTCTTATAACCGAGCTTCTATTAAGCGGGTTTTACTGTACCGAAATTTCAGGCGATGACTGCTGATTATTTTGAAGAGCCATTTGAACGAATGTTGTTGTTTACACAATGTTAACACCAACACAAGAAAAACTTTGTAGGGCGGTTCAACGTAACTAATGAAATGCACCATAAAAATAAGTGCAATACTAACTAATACAAGAAGTGGAATGTTAACACAACCGCACTAAATAGATCTACGGGTGCAATACCAACATAACTTAAATGTGTTGGTTTTGCACTGATATTTTTTAGTTTTCACAACAAAGCTAAACCAATGTGTGTATGTAAATATCGTGTTCCCTTAAATTTCGAAATGTGGTGTTGTTGCAGTATAAATTATGTATACCTCGAGCTATAAGATAATCGCCATAACTCAAAATCGTTGGTTTTGAGTTATGTTAGTGTTGCACTAAGGGTGCGATGTTTGAGCTATGCACTAAAGAATGCTGCTATCAATTGCTATTGAGACGCCTCTCAACGCACGGCATGCCCGGAGAGAGTAAATACTACAATATTATATTTTACACTATCCAACTGTGCAAAATTTGCAACCTTATGTTTGTCATAAATCAAAAACAAACAATTAAATATAACAATCACTTATCTTGATCGGTGCTTTCTACTTAGAAAAACACGTGGTTACACATTAACTAATTAGTTTGCACTAGCAACTAGGATTTTCAAATTAATATTCGAATAGCTAAATCCGTATCACTCTAACAACGGAGATTGTACAGAAATCTGTTTAGTATTAGCTAGAGAAAGCTTTTGCTATCAATCAATCAATGCTATTGCATACAAAATTTAAAATCTAAACACAGAGTATTATGTAATTAAAACCATCAGTTAGAAGTGAATTTAATTTATTCTTACTTCTCTAAGAAACTGTTAAAACTTAGTTTACAAATTTAGTATTCGTGTTTAATTGGCTATCAAAAATAATAAGATAATTCTAGAATATTTTTAAAAATCAAATTAATTCGACTAGAATAGGATATCCTACGGCAGTTCACTTCATGATTTGTTATAAATTTTGAAGTAATTGACATTTTTGATATTAATGCAAGATGGTAGCATATAATTTAGTGTTGAACTTGTGTCAGCCATTGGTACAACTTTGCTGTTCACAGTGTTTGTTAGTGGCCGTTGGAGCATTATTGGTTGTTTTAATTTACAGTTGATGATTTCTTCTAGAGTAGTTTAAAGATTATTTGATTGCTCTTCATGAAAAATCAAAAATGAAAAGTTTCTATTGACTTTTAGCGTTAGTCATCGTAGAAATAGTTATCAGGAATTTTTTGATGTAATGACCATGACTTGATTTGGTACTAGCAAAGTATTTATACCAATTAATAAGTCATATAAGAATTAAAAAAACTATTATTTAAGAAAAACAGAAAGATAAAATAATATAATATTGATTTTATTTAACATTTTTGTCACATACTTTATTGAACTTTAAAGCTATTATATTCTTGACTTCCTCAAGAAAAAGATAGATCTGCAATTCATTGTTAATTAGGTATGAAATATGATTAACATTCTTCGTTTAAAAATAATCAGATCTAGTCTTTTTCTTGGGAAAATCCTATATTAGAATAAATTAAAAAATCTACTAATTACATTATAAAAACGAGCCCTACATATTTACATGTTATTAAAATGTTTACAATTTTTTTATATATAAGTATATAAAATGAAGCACCTTTTTAATAAATAAATAACTTAAATTAATAAGCACGTGTTCACAAGCAATAGATAACAAGGTATTGCAAATTTATTATACAAACTGAACAAAACAATTAAATCGGCGCGTTTAATTATGATTTATTATCTTACATATGTTGTTTTATTATTGTTTTTTTATTAGTTTATGATTGACTGCTCTAAATATCCTATTTTATATGCAATTATAATATTAGTTTTTAATTAATAAAATTTGAATATTAAAGCCTTATCACAACTTAATTATAATACCAATTAACACATTTAACAACGTAATACTTATTGCATTGAAAAGAATCATTAACATTCTTTTAGAAAATTCATGTAAGACAAGGGTAACTAACAGTCTTTTTTAAATATAATTATAACCTTTTATGAATTAAAAATTATAAATTGGAAAGAAAAAACAAAAATTGAAATGATATATGGCAACAGAATTATGTTAAGGATTACCAAAATGCATCGAATAATACTCTCGTATATATAATATCATTAATGTTGTTAAGACTAGAATTTTCCGAATTCTAGAATTTTTTTGTTATGTTCCATTAACTAACCGACATTTAAAAAACTGCTCAATCATGATTTGTAATGCTCTTATCTAACAATTTTAAAATAATCATTTGCTGCACAGATCACAACTAACAACTATTAAATAAATAATAGAAAAAGCTAGATATCACATTAAGATTGTAAGTTAATTTTACCAAATAATATTGAGCAGTCGAATTAATGGTTTATTTACATAGCACCTCGAGAAGCCGATTGTTACGTTTATTTATTATTGTCTTCTTTATTGACGTATAGATACACGTAATAATAATATTGGTGAATTCAAAAATGAATTCAAACACTTTTTTGCCACAATGTGACCAATAAACTTTAATAATTTATATAAAACAACTAACAATTTATTAACCTCTTTTAGTATTTTCAATTAAGGTGGTTAAACTTTGAGCAGTACCCGATACCAAAGCGAATATTGCAAAAACTGATAAAAAGATGTTTTTGAAAAGTCTCCATTTAAGAAAACCTAAACCTCCATCCCAACAGAAGACGGTTTCAACTACTGATGGTACTAGAAGACCTAGAGTTGAGAAACAAATGGAACCGACTAAACCTATAATTGGCTCCAAATCAGGTACTGCTGCAGCTACTGCAACTGTTCCACCAACGAATAAACAACGCATTGTAATTTGAGCTATCTGTTTTTTAGTAGCTCCATCTACCCTTGCGCTTACTAATTTTCTCCAAATGATATCCATTGGCACGTACAATTGAAGATTGTAAGTGAAAAATACTGACAGAGCAATGAGAAGTTTTACAATTTGGGCTTTTCTGAAAATAAAGTAAGAAATATTAGTACCAACTAAATTGTAATGATCATAATAACTTACATTTCTTTAACTGGAAGATTCAAGGTAACACTTCCTTCAGTTTTATCTCCATATTTAAGATAACCAAAAAATCCAATTGTTCCGTAAAGAATAACGACAATACTCATAGCAGTATTTAATACTCCAGGACATCCCAAGAAATATTGTGGTCTTTCCATATTATTTTCTACTGGCATTACAACACCAATGCCTTCCATAGCAAAAATGACCGTACTGAAGAACATTGGCAGTTGTCCAAAAGATGAGAAGAGATCGCGTTCTGCTGGATCTGGTATTTTATCAAACATGTAGTAGAGTGTTATGGCAAACGATATAACCATGAAAACGTTAGCCAAAAGTGAGAAAGGTACCAAGTGCTTTAATTCTCTTACTTGGGCCGTTAGAAGTAGGGGGCACATAATCATTGCCATCCATACGTGTTTGCTGAATTCACTGTCAGGGAACCAGTAATCAAACAACTGAAATAAAGATATATCATAACAAACTTGACACACATTATTTATGCAGAAAAAATTAAAAATAGGTAGAGTACATTTGCAAGAAATAAAAATAGAAATATGAAAAGTTCAAGGACTGCAGGGATTATAAATAGCTATTAAGATCATCTTCGATCTCCTAGAAACCTACTTTAAAATGTCAACACCACTATTAATATTATCTTTATCATTGTTAAATAATAATTTTTGTCTATAAATGGAAATATAAAGTATAAAAATATCCAAGCAATAATAAATAAGCGATTTATTTGAATCATAAATTGTTTTGTTTTCGATCGATATTTATACTTTTATTAAAATATACAAACGACAATAATCTCAACAATAGTGCAGCACTTTAGATGATTATCAATATTATTTACATGTTAACACAAAGTTTTCAGCTTGGTATTGTATGAAAAACACGAAACCATTACGACGTTATTCAAATATGACAATTGAAACCATAAAATTCTTTTCAGTTATTGTAAACGTAAATTAATTCACGCAGACATCTAGTCTAGCAGCGTGCAGGGAACTTCAAAACAACTTTTAAAAGTGGAATGTTTGCAAAAAATGTAAAAATACAAAAAGTATAAGTCAGTGAACTTAATGGCAAACATAAATTTGTACTCCACTCGCGAACGTAAAGCATTTACAGACAAAGCGGTGTTTTGGGTTGAATACATATTTTGTTTCATTTTTGCGTTTTTAGAATTCAGCAGCGTCTAATTTACTGTTTAATGCTGCATAGGTTGCTTACCTGTTTTAATGATTCTGCTATGAAGACGATGTATACGCAGTTACCCATGTAATATGTTATTACTAAGGCCACGTCCACGAAAATTCTGTAAAGAAGAAAATACTTGTAAGTTTTAAATTAAAGCTATTTCGCAATTTTTCGCTAAAATTATTTCTAATCAAAGTCTTCCTGCTTAAAGTAAGATTATTTAAATTAAATAATTAAGAGGTTTTATTGCAGTGAAGTCAAGAATACAGTTCTACTTTAAGTTAGGAATAAGCTTCCAAAGGACAGTAATCCTTAGCTTGATGATCATTGAAAGTCTTTACAAAACGTTACTCATCTCTATCTATCTAAAGGCTGGAAAGTCAAAACGCATCAGGCACAATTTTAAAATTGTGGCCCATCATTAAAGAACAGACCAAGCGAATAAAAATGAGAAATGTTTTACGGAAATTTCAGATGCCCTGAAAAAATAAACTAGTGACTACTGAAGTATGTAGTAAGAGTATTCAGTTTACAGAGTTCGCCCTATTTGCCAAGTTTGATTTAGATTCAACAGAAAATGATTTTTGAGTGATGTTAGAATCTCTTAGATTTTTTACGGGTGTTGTTTCTGAATGAGTTTCGGCAATGATTCATGCAACTGGCACAACAAGAAAACTGAGCAGTAGGGATATTTCATTGCATATCTTGTTTGGTGATGTACGTTAGCGTCACAGTTAGAGGCTTACAAATTGACTTTAGATATCCCTTAGAAAATCCCTAGGATTTTAAGATCAATCCATTGAGTAATGTAACAGTAATGAGTAGGTTTTCTTAGATATTGATTTTTGACAAAACTTTCTACAACAACCATCTCTTAAAGTTTTTAATCTAAAGGGAATAATCTTATAAATCTTTGTTCTTCATAGCTTTTTTCTTGAAATCGGCTAAATTCAACAGGAACACACAGAAATATCAAAAAAGTATGCTGATCATTTAATAGAATCGATAAAATTTCTAATTGAATTGGATAATTTAAACATGCCTACAGATAGATCAGCTTTAGCAACGAGAAGTAGTGGAATGTGGCTTGACTTGAGCGATCTCAATTTGCAACGGAAAGATATAATTGATTATTTCTTCTGACAAGAAAGCTGCAAATTTGGCGGGATTTTGCATTATAGCATTTTATTAATAATCAGGTTTTTTGTACAAAAACCAAAATAGTCTAAGTGTGTCACCTTTAAAAGAAAGGTTAGAAATCAAGAGTAATGTCATGAGATATCCAATTTGGAAGCACCTCCTAATCAAGCCCAAGGCTACTGACTGAATAGTCAGGGCATTTTAATTTTATCTTCATTATCAGTTCATTCACCATTTTCTTAAATAAAATAGGAGGAGGAATTACTTTTTATTAATTACAAAGAAAAATTAAATTCAAACTAAAAATTACATTGATCATAAAGAAACTATTTAAAACTCTTAAGGCATCTTTATTTGTTTTCCCCTTGCCAAATTAAAAAAAAATAGTAAAATAAAAAATTTATTGTGTAAATAACAACGTACGACACATTTTCTGGAACTTTTTTTTTGTTAATTTATTCTGTATTGTTATTGTTTTGCGTGTCTTTAATTTCGTGTAACGAATCATGAGAGTCCCAGGTGTTAATTTATAAAACAGTCCAAATATGCTTATTATAACAATCTATTTACAAACACAAATCACAATCGTATGTCCAGGTCATGGTCATTTTGTTGCTGCAAGGTTATGTAGGCAGACTCATCATTGCCACTTTACTTCCTGTGTTGTATTTTAACCAGAGGAACACAACAATCTGCCATCACCGCTATTACTAAGTATTTGCTTTACTTCCGGGAAATTCTTTGAAAAATCTAAATTTAATGACGTAAACTTCCATTAATATACCTTTGGCAGCGTAAACAAGGACTATTTAGATTCTTTTGTTTTTTTCATAAAAAATTCATTAAAGAATAACTTAAACTAATTTTCTGAATGTTGTTAATTTAATAAAATTTATATCATCACTGATTTTATAAAATGATTCAGTTAACACTTCATTATCAAATAGTAAACAAAGTATTTATAATAATTGTTTAAATTATAGTTGAAGCAGGAAACGTAAATTTATAGTAATTTCATAACCTACAATTTGCTGTTAATATTAATGCAGGCTTATTTATTCATACAGATACCTTTGACCTTTAATTAAAGTTTTCATTGATCAAACGTGTTAACAAACCAACAATAATTCTAGTACGTGATCAATGCAATAATGCAATTGCAAGGATTTTCTCATTAACTTTAACACATTTGGAATAGCATAAATTTTATGTTAATAGAGGTTAATTATAACATTTATCTGTAAAATCGAATTGTGCATTAAGTAGAGGTAATATCATTAAGGTATGTCAAACACGATTTTCCCAATTTCTATAATAGATTGATTATAATTCATCACTCGTGGCATTGAGCTTGAATTTGTAATTTCCGGAAACGCAAACATAATTTACATGATTTACAGTTAATAATAGTAAATAAAACGTTGCTTTTTTTCTTAAATTCTATCACGAATGACTTTTAGTTCTCAAGCGGAATCGTGTGTCCAATTATTTTACATGCGTGCCAAATTATTTTTAAGAAATCACAAAAAATGACCAATTGTATGAGGTAAATCTGCTTAATTGAGAATATAAAAGACGTGTAGAAACCAAATAGAGACCCTCATATCGTTCGTTGATGTCATGGTTTTTTAATCCTTCACCTTCTATAGCATGACAGAATACAATTGACGTCATGTATTGAAGTCTTAAGGACAAGGAAATAACTTTAAGAATTTCAATTATGGGTGCGTTAATCAATCAGTAAACAATTTATAATAAATCCTCAGATAATATAAATAATAAAATAAGGGAAAATTACTAAAAGTTGATATTAAGAATTCATAGGCGCCCTTTGACGTTTTAATTTAGCCTTTTTATTATCTCGTTTTTCATAGATTGTGCACAAATTGCAGCAACGCCGAGTTGATAACTTTTTTTAATTTTTAAATTCAAACATGGAGGGGGACAGTTTTAAGTAACTCTGTAACAAGATTATTGAAGTACTTCTGTGGCCGTAGGACACCCTGTATATGATATAAATCATGACTATGCACTTAAAATATCATATTAAGTAGAATTTAAACATCTTTAGTCATATCTAAATACACAGATTTACAAGATTTTATATTTCTTATCTCAATTGATTTCTTCTTTTGTCTTTAATCCTTATAATCCGAAAATTCTGCTTTTTAATCAAAACTATTTAACCGCTGCAACTACCTGGAAAAAACATCCTATGAATAACGCAATTAATGTTTACACCACCTGTTTCTCAATTCTACATCTTTTTATTGTCTGTCTTTATTATCTTTCTCATTATTCTTTTTCTTTAAAGTTGCCCAAGAGCAGAATCCATGCAAGTAGGTCTTTTAATAAGGTATGCAAGAGGTGTTTCAACTTTTTCAAGTGCCGTAGGATCATACGATGTGTGTAAAGTACATACACACTACGTACCTACTATAATGCAACCATTGGTGAAACGTAAACGGTCGTGATGCAACGCAATCGTTACACATAAAATCGTTTTTTCGCTCTGTATTAATTTCCAAGGCCCCGAAGGGCCGACTCGGAAGATTCTTTTCCTTCTTGCAGCTGAAAAAGGAAAAACAATCCGCATTCGATGTGGTTATTATAAAGTAGGAATTGCGCAGCAGACTGCCTGGCTTCTACGGAACTCGGAAAGTAGCCAACTTTTACTTTGTTGTTTTATGTTTACATGTCTTCCATGTGAATGTGTTAACTTCGTTTCGATATAATTTATTTGATAAATTTGTGATTTTAGAATGTGGAACGTTATGTAAGGTAATAGCTATACATACAAATAAACTTGAAAGTGCACTAGGTTTTTAAATATCACTAATTAGGTGCTCTGGTGAACTTCAAGTTGTAACCTGCAACTGCCAATTTAAGATATTGCATAATTTATTTTTTTACAAATAACATTTATATTCGTTAACTTAACATTTTGTGTATGCAGCTGTCAGAAAATAAAATCGTTAATGTTTTATAATTAGTAATTATAACCTTGTTCCATAAGTGAAAATTGGAGTATGTTATTGAAAGATGCGGTAAAAGGGTGTGTCACTGATTAGCAATTTAAGTGAATCTTGATGATTAAGACTTTTATAAATAACTATTGTTAGTGGAAATTATTTTTAACTATAAAATCTAAAGGGCCAAGAATGTAGCTATGAGACGTTTCTCTATCGATGTAACCATTTCGATTTATTTTTTTATTAGATTTTGATTTCTAAAATGGCCTGCATTAAATAATATAACAAAGTGTTTGTGATATGCAAAATTGCTTCATTCATTATATCCGGTTTTGGAACTTACTAGTGCAATAGTACATGCATGTATTTATGCACTATACTACTTTTTTATTATTAACCGTTAGATGCCAAAAATGAAACAATGGGCGTCATAAAACAAAGCTACAAAGCAGAGGAAGTGCATCTTTATTTTCGCCCACAGTAATGATTCTCAATTATTATGATTGACACTCCAGAAGAAATCCATTCTATGGTTTTTAATTTTGATGGCACGCAGATTCAACTTTCATTTATTGCATGCAAATTAAAGAATTTCTAAATATTTTTTGTATCTTTCTGTATATTAATGTAAATCAAAACAATTTTGTGTATTTCAAATTCATTTAGACTCTAATAAACAAAACCAAAATCTGTAAATCTCCAACATGCATGGCATAGTCCGAGATTGATTGTTTTTAATTTTTTCTTATCAAAATAAATTGTCACAGAGGTGAAATAAATGCATTTCTGCCAAAATAGTAAGATAATAATTGAATTCAAATTGGATCATACGGCTAGTATGTAAACACAGACACACACCAGCTTCAGAGGCAGATTAGGCAGAAATCGGTTGAAAAATAAACTGGCTGTACTCTTGGAGGAACTTCAACTTCACTTAAAGGTCAGGTCAAAGATATTGGTCACTATCAGAACCCATCTAAATGTGACTGTTCTCTACGATTTATCTCGACAATGATTTTTCAAAAATTAAATTCAGATGAGCATCTTCACATGCAACAGTCAGTGATAACTTCGGCAGTCTTCAAAAAATCAATGACCTCCAAGTATTTAAATCTTTATGTTCAAGCTTTTATTTGGGTTTTGTTATGTGCTAACGATTTTTTACTTTTTTGCTACTATCCTGCTGGTTCGTGTCATGTAGATTGCAGTCATCATTTTTCTCTTTGCTTATGATAACTTCCTCCGCTGTATTCTCACTGTTGTCGATGGCACTACTGAATATATGAAAGATAGGTTATAAAATTCCGAGTTATCTCTAAAAGTTCGCTTGTTTAATTCTTTTTCGCTTGAAACATAGTCTACAGCTAGCAGAGAATCATCACTATCAAAGTCCATTGTTTTTAAAATAACAACAAATAGTCTTGCCCACAAATTCACTCACTACAGATAAAACGATGTATGTGCACTCTTACAGAACTTTTTTGAGTTGGATGTGGCCACACAACACTGGGATGTATTGATACGTAGAACTATGTAACATTAGTTCCAGTTTCAATAATAAGCTGCTGCCATCTATCAGACCCAGGTGAAACTATTCTTCTATATACATACAACCTTGTACGACTAAAATCTTACATTCCAAAAGTTTGTCACATACAACCTTATGACTCTCAACCGAAGATTTACCAACTTGTAAACGTGGTCTAAATTTCCTCTGAAAGTTAACAACATTCCATTTAAAGGACTTTACTTTGATTAAATCACCAATATTTTAGCCTTTTTCTGCCTTCTTCAGGTCGCTCATTGACTAAAATCTTTCAAAAATATCATCTCGATTAATTTTTACAAATGTTTTACTGACTCATTACTTCTTTGGACTCTTTAATTATGTCTTCTCAAATGTTTATTCAGAATTCCCTATTTATTTGCTATTTTACCAATAGTTTAGAAGAGCTTCTTGCAATTCCATTGAAGCTTTATTGCCGTAAACACTATAATATCTACAGTTATGTTAAAATTGTCCTGGATGGACCGGAAGAAAAAATAAAAACTTTAATACAACTCTGACAAATACTACAATCAAAACTCATTAATTTCCTAACATAAGACTTATTTAATGATATTTTTTGATCATCAAGTTGCTGTGCATCGATTTCAGAGAAAGTTTAAGATTCTTATTGTCTGAGTTTTGTTTTCATTTAATGTATTTCGAAAGCCTTGAAAACGAATGTATTTAACAAAAGAATATTCTTGCTTGTCATTTTAGAAATCAAAAAAATAAATTTAGACTGAGACATAAGAAATGACTATATGAAAGAAAAACTGGAAAATTATTAATACACTGAAAGCGAAATGCCAGTCACTAACAACTTTTGGTTTTAATAAGAATCTATTGATGAAAACATGGTTTTTGAACAAATCTATAAAAAAACCACATCAAAAAGAGAATTACGTAAGGCATTAATAAAAAGTGCATGACCGACAGGAATCTTCAAACTGATGACTTATTAACCTTCCAAAGTTTCATTCTCAAGATCTAGTTGTGCAAGCTCGTGTGCAAATTAGTACATTGTTTAGAAGTTACAACAAAAGAGAAAAAAATCCTTGCTGTGAGTGAGTCACTTTATGTTTTATGTTACTTCCTGCGGAGATAAACGCTTATTATTACTAAAAAGATGTAACTAATTAAGTCGATAAATAAAGGTCAACTGTAACGTCTTCATTTTTTCTTCCATGCAGTGAGAAATTATAATAATTTTCAAACGAATTGTTTATCAAGTAACGTGTATGTACACGTTTTTCTTTAAAGTCGAGATTGTTTACCAGGAATTGCATAAAAAAAATTGACAAGCTTGTTATTGTAATAATGGAAATAAATTACTGCTTGTTTATATCACGATAGAAGATGAATTCTTAAAAAGCAAAATACAAGGATATCTAAGAAATCGCCACTGTTTGTAAATGTAAAAGATGTAAGTCAGGGTCTGTAAGGAGCGTTCTTTGCATACATTTTATGTTCATTGTCCTTCGTATGCTCCACATAAAGTTCTATGTACTAAAACGGATGTGCTATACATATTTTAGTCAGGGTTGATAAATACTTATTATAAAATTTGTTTAATATAATCGTAATCCATAACAAGTTGTACTTACTTGGCAGCTTTTGAAAACTTTCTTAATGGTTTCGGACCATATTCAAATGCAGCACCTGAAGTCTCAGCGAAACCTAAAGACGGTATCCTTGATCGTTTGCATATTTCATGAGAGGTCTTCACCTGCAATTATCAATCAAGATGCACCTTTTAGTTTTGAGTAGACCTGTTTGGTGAATATAAAAAAAACATTAAAAAAAGTGAGTTCTACATGACTTGAAATTTACATTGTTGTTATGTGTGGTTGCTACTTCGAGTCTTGAAAACCGGCTCAAAAATTAATCCTATATACTTTTATAGCGCAAACAGTAAACAGGTTGAAAAAAATTGAATTAAGTAGGTAGTTGCTGATTATTTAATTATTTAATTTTGCATAGTAAAACTAGTAGTAAATAAAGATAGCTTCATGGACATTCAGTATAACGATTAAAATTAAAATGAGAAAAGATTTGATGCCTATCTAAGTGAGTAATAACCTTGATGATTTAAATCTATTGTAATAAGTAATGAAGAAGAAAGTATAATAATACTAAATTCTAGCGATGCGGAAAAATGAAATCAAAACTAGAGAAAAAGAACCATCCAACACTTTCACTTAATGAATTCAAAACACGACCCACCGTAACAAAAAATCAATAAGTTTATTGAAATTTTATCTTATTACGTAATGGATCATCTAGGAAAATAAATAAAAACACATTTTAGTCAATAAGTAAAAGTATTTTGTTTATCGGTTTCATTTTTAAAGTAGTTTGTTTATAACGAGTGTTAGGAAATAATGTATTGTCCTTGTGATAATCTTTAAAATACATTTTGCTGTAATTAACATTAATAACTATTTTAGATTCTCCTTAAGCCTTCCATAAAAAACAGTGAAAGTTATTTTTATTCATCGTACCACAATTCTCTTGCTATTGCCTAGTCAACAGCTAAAAGTCATCAAATCCTTTATCAAATAAAGTATTTAAGTGATAATTTTAATTCCACCTTATTCTTCTATACACACATATTCTGATTCTTCACATTGCAATAGAATTAAGCAAAACAGCCTTGAGCCGACAATAATAATTATTAAATACTTTCAAATCTTAAAGTTAACACAGAGTGAATCGAAGTATGTCGTACTTAATACAATTTAGGTCGTATTGAGATTTTAAAAAGAGTAAGCCATTTCCTTCGAAAGTGCATACTTACTATATGTACATTGTATAAGAAGGTGCAATTAAGATTTTATAAGGAAATGGCAACTTAAAACAATTTAATGTATGTATTAAAGGAATCCAGTTCCGTTATTTTAATTGCCTATTGTTATCTCTTGCAAATGCGCACAGATATTCCAAGTTTTTAAATCGTAACTCAAATTGTATCCCATTAAAGCATTTCAGTTTTAGAACTACAAAATTAAATTTTAATAAAGATTGATGGAGTAATAAAAAAATAGTTTTGATACAAGTCAAGTGATCTCTAGCTTGTAAACACACACCTGCTTTACTTAAAAAAAACAGGTTAGGTAGAATTAACTTATTACTAAGTTGAGGTGGACTACAAGTGCCAAAAATATTGTTTGTTACTTTTCCAATTTAGGCAAATATTTCTATGTATTTTTTGTGATATTTAAAATCAGGTTTCCAGTTCAACGACCTTTACTATGCTAGTTTTCAATGCTTACAGCTTTGCTACAGATTTAATTCGAGCAGCTGATGTGAATATACTTAGAATACCTGAAGTATGCTATCTTGGTTTAGAACGTTTGGGAATTGTTTAAATCTAATGACACTTGGAAATTTTGTCTGAGTTTTTATCCTCTATGTCACAGAAATTATCTTTTCCACAGAAACACAACGGGCTTCACCGTTAATTTCATGGTTGGGCTTCAATCTACAATAACCTTCTCCAGAGAGAAAGCTACAAAAATCTATTGAGCTTTCCTCTTTGTGAATCTTCTCCACCATTACAATGGAAGGTTCATCAAAGGCTGTATTTTTAGAAAAGATTAATTCCGTATCAAACTCAATAATGGATCTATCCGTCTGATTTTTACAAGCATAATCGGTAGAAGGTAAACCATAAATAATGTGAGTCAACGTAAATAATTTGAAACGTTCAGAGGATCATAAAATAAATATATCTGTTTGGGGATTATTTTCGAAAGGAACAAAATTAGTAGATTAAATGATAAAAATCAGCATACAACAGATGCTGTCAGCTATCACATATTAAGTATCTGTACATGCTCCGTTCACTTTCTTTCACTGCCACAAAATGTCGTTTGCATTTAAGGAACACTATAAATAGTAGTGTTAATCATCAACCATCAGGAAAAAAGATAATTAAAAAGTTATACACGCCAAATTGATATTTAAGCACCTATAATTTTGATAAATGGGACGTTAATTTAAAATCAAGACGTTAATATTCCATATTAAATTGTTAAAATATAGCAAGAATAAAAAGGTCATCTATAAAAACAATAAAAAACAAACCGTTATTAGGTCAATCTCTTAACTCGAACTAGTTTCGATCATTAATCATTTCAAAATCAATGCAACCTAAAACTAAATTAAATAAAAAAGTAAAAATGCATTCTTGTTCATTGCAAATCAGCTGCTTAAATATTTAATTTCCCAACAGTAACTAACAATGCTAATTTCTAAGCAAATCCTAAGCGATTTCCTCATAGCTTCCAAAATAACCGGATATGCAGTACATACAGGTATGTTCTGATGTCACACCAGGTATTTAAAAAAACGATTTAAATTGATATTATTACTTTATTTCTTTTTTTGTTGTTGTAACATCATCATCATCACCTGTCAGGAGTTATTAATTAACACGAAAACGTGTGTCCTTATAAATTATGAAACTACCGCTATCGTCGGTGTCTTGTTGTGTCCGCATAAAAAACAAAGCAAGGTTTGCTGACTATATCGTGTGCGTCATGATACAAATAACACCAATCAATGTTTTCGAAGAAATTATAACTGTTAAGTAATTAGAATTTAAAAATATTCAGAAATAAGGAAGAAGGAAATCTTTTAAATTACTGGAAACGGAATCAGTTGGGAATTATTATTTCACGGTCAAAAAACCAATTTAGAATTCTTTACGTTAGTACTAGTAGTTGGTATGATAAAACAAGTTTTTTTTTAGTTTACAGTTGAAACATTATAGTATAATATGATTAATTGAATTTGATGTATATTAAAGCATTCATTATAAAATCAACCTTCAGTTTTTATGATTCAGATAATTTAGTTTTCGTAATATAGGGAACTGGAAGGAAGAAACTTTTTATTCATTTTGTAGAAATGATTGGTCAGGGACCAGTTTGGCTGAGTTATGAGAACAGGAATAAATTATAAACAGCTTTTTATTTATCATAGAGATGTCATATATGTTTCTCTAGATACTATAAATTAGCAACATCATCTGTCAATACGCGAAAATTTAAAATACCTCTTGATATATGCCTAGAAGATTAGATTAATATTCAGAGGTATTTAGAGCTTTTTAAACAGAATACTGACTTCTCAATTTTGACCGAAAGACTTCAAACGGCAGTAATACCAAAACATTGGTTTTTATCAACAATCTTACGATCTCAATAAAGCTTTGCTGATCCTAGCAATTTGAGCATCTTTAAATATTGAACTTCCAACTAAAACTTTGTAAAATATTTTCACTATTTAGAAAAGATCCAAAAAGTTTCCTCGATCGTTTTAAGTTTAATTTATACAACAAAGATTCTTGGAAATTAAAACCAAAACACAAACAACAATAACAGAAGATGTAAAATACACGTAAGCTATCAAGGTAACGCATCAACTTGTTTGTGTCATCAATGAATCAAATTAGTTACCTAGTATGAACTAAACAGCCCGGCAAGGCTGTCTTGAACAAATTTGGTATTGTTAGTTCAAAAGGTCATTTTCAATGCAACTTTTAAAACAATACTTACAAGTATGTGTACACAATAGGTGCATAGAAATCCTACAACTATGGTTCCAATGAATCCAAAAAGTAATCCTCCATTTTTGAAGGCGTTTGGCATAGCAAGAATACCCGTTCCCAGTGAACTTTTGAGTAAATGAATTAAGGATCCCGTTATCCTATAAAATAGAAAATGTAGCAACATTGATTTTTGTTGCAATTCTGTGAAATACTTACGATGTTGGATGAGAAGGTATTCTGTGATCGAAAGGATTGTACTCTTTCTCGCTGATGGACTCTTTACTATCAGACGGCCTTTTAACTTCATTGCTAGCTAATTTCGTTCTGAAATTAAGAAATTAAATGCAGTTAGAGATATTTCTTAGTTCTCCATACATGTAAATAAAAATATTTTTGTAGATAGCAAACTTATTTTTATTTTATAGCTTCATCAATGTTCAATAAATTGGGACCAGTTTTAATCGGCCAATTCTGCAACTTACAGTAAGTTTATTCACCCAATGCTCTATTTTTCATATTTTTATTTTATTATTATTTTTATATCAATAAAAACAAACCTGAATTTATCTTGAAAGTATTCAAATCAGATCAAGGTATAAATGTTACAAAATCCAGAAAAATATGTTGAGGTTATTTATACTTCATTTGGTGTATATAATAATTTTAAGTAGAAAGCAAACATGCTTCTTATAATATTTCTGGTTAATACATCATAATGAAACATACATCAATTACAATTTTAAGATTTCATTGTGTAACCATAACTAATCACCTTAATATTTTATCAACCATTACTTCTTTGCAGTTTAATAATAGGCACTACTAAGACTATACCTAGGTACTTAAATTTTCCTATTTGTATATTATTTAAGTAGGAAAATAGAAATCTCGGTGATAATCATTTAGAAACAATGTAGTTAAGTGCATTATTATTGCCTATTATTAGATATTTAACAGTTCCTCGTGCCCCACTTTACAAAATCATCCATTTAAAAAAAATAATAAATAATTTTCAATATGCAACAGCTTTTCGATGTTGCATCATCACCGAATTTTTTCTTTTCAATTGTCTTCGATTATTACTATTGTTAAGCATTTCTAGTCAAATAAAAGATTAGTGAAAACATGTAGCGATTGAATTGCCTTGTAATCATTATCAATCAAGCAGGGCCAAAGGTTTTTTCAATCGGTTTTAATTTTTTTTAAGTACCACTTGAATGCAATAATCCAGTACAATGAAGAAAAATTCCAGCATTTTTATTGTGTCTGTTTATCAACACTAATATCTGATTAACAAGAAAAATTAATTTGTAACGTTTTTGTTTCTTTATGCTTATCTGATTTTAATACATTTCTTTTCAAAGACTTACGTCACTATGCAAATGTGTTGTTTTTCAATAACGTGAAATTGTAGTAGCTTGAACCAAGCGATAAAATATTGATAAAGTGATAAGAAAACAAATCAAATTGGGTAATAGTAATAATAAATATTTTTCAAATAATATTGTTCTAATAGAGAAAATTAAAAGTAAATAGTCCGTTCTTAGAAGACAGTTGACTGATGAGTTGATATTATTTACGGTAGCAAAATTAATTTGTACTTTATATTCTTATTTTGATTAATTAGCAAATCAATATGAAAAATATAGCTAGTCTGAATACTATAAACCACCATTTCTGAAATTTTCAGGCTTTTCAATTTCAGAATGAATCAATAGTCAAAAGAATTTTGAAAGGATCAATATATACAATGATCAAAATGTGTATCTCCTAAATAATGCTCAAAGCTTTTATAAATCCCATCTTTGAGAATTTTCAGCTTTTCTAAACTTTTCGTAAATGAAAATAAAATTTTCAAACTTAACACACGGTTTTTAGAATTTTCAGTTTCAATCGAATTTGCCCAGATGATGCAATCAGACAAACAAAATGCTCAAGAAAGAACTAATCAAAGTAGGAATGGGAATTCCAAAACATGTTCTACTAATTTCTAGATTCTGCCTTTTGAATAATTTTTGGAAAATAATAAAAGTAAAAGTAGAAAGCAATCAATGAATCAAGACAATACTTTCTCAAATTATGATCTTTTGTACTTTAAAAAATAGTTAAGTTGAAGATCAAAACTTTGAAAAGTTTACATCCTTAAAACTAGAGCCAAAAGATAAGTAGCCAATATAAGCCTGATCGATAGAAGATAAAATGAAATTTAATCAGTAAACAATCAAGATATAGTATATACTCATGCTCAAGATTAAATCTAAAGTTCTCTAAAATTCTCATCTGGGAAATCTAACAATACAAAATGTTTTTGGTCAAAGCAAAAGATCATAATGTCTAAGAAATTTTGCAAAATGGCCAATAACTGGCAAAATAAAAATTAAGCCTTGACTATTCTGTCTTTTAGAGTTTTCAAATTAAGCAACGTATACGGATATCGCATAGCCAGGTAAGTACCAACACTCTTTTGTAAATACTGCTTAAAGTGGATACCAATTTTTTTTTAAATTGCCTTCCGTGTTCGCAATTTTAAATCTGTCTATCTTTCTTGTACAGCAAAGTTATAAATCAGCAGATTTTTCAAAATCAATAAATAATTAAATTGAATGAGAATAGTCTCAAAGTTTAAAAAATTTCAATTTCTTGGAATTTCTTTAGATTTATTAACTTAAATAAATTTAGGATTAAAATCAAAAACCATCTAATAATTAAATTGGAGACCAGGAAGTTCAAAACTGCTCATCTTTGTATCTTTCTAGACTTAAACAGCTTTTGGTAAAGCAAAAGATCATCTAAGAAATTTTGCAAAATGGCCAATAATAAATGGACACAAATATTTTTAAGAATCGCTCAAGAAATGGTGTAGATATGCTTAAAAGAAATATGGTGCAACTTTAGAATTTTTTTATTTTTTCCAATTTAAACAGATTTTGCTCAAAGAATGCAGTCAAAAGACAAACAACTTTCGAATATCAATTACTAAGCATTTGATGTGGTACTGATAGTGAAATCCAAAACAGCAAGGTTCAGGAGCATGGTAAGAAATCGTCAAATGTTCATTTTTTGCTCTAAACAAATTTTTAGTCAAGAATCAAAAGAGTTCGAAAGATCAAATGTTTGCGCATATGCTTCAAGATTTTTCAATAAAAGGCCAAATGTTTAAAAAATGTCAAGGTTTGGTGTTTTTATATTTTTCAACCCCAAAAATACAGAGTTTTTTAGTTTTCTTAGTATTTCTAATCTAAACAAATTTTGTTCAAGAAATATATATTGCGTTCAAAAATTAGTTACTAACAATTAGTTGTTTATGTATTGCTCCTTTTGTAAAATTCTTGCAATTCTAGTAAAATTTGTAAACCATACACAAGAGTAAAAGGAGTTTAAGAATTATTTAACTAAATATTGGAAATCCCATCTTTGGGCTTTATTTAGTTTTGAGTTGGGATAGAAACTGTTAAATTGGGAACCAAAACTTGCAAAAGTTTTTTTCTAGGTTTTTTCCATTTAAAATAAGTTTTGCTCACGATTCAAGAGACAAAGAAGCAAGATAGGACTACTTGAAGCTAAGAGTAGAATTTAAGGAAGTATTAATATCTTCTCATTGTAATCAAGGCAGGCATCAAAAGAAAATTTCAAAATCAATGCTTGCTCAGAGCAAAAATCAAAAGTATAAAAAATGATTGTCTATGAAAATTATTTATTTTTTATATTTTAATAATAATAATAAAGCCTGATATAACTAGTCAAAGTTGGCAACAATGGTCATCTTACAGTTTAAAGTCAAAATACAATTGAACGTCCACTATATTGTGAATTCTTAAAAATAAAAAATTTCCATTATCTGGGGATTCTTGAATTTTGTAATTCAGTGTATTTGGTATTAGTTGGATTTGAAATTTGTATGTTTTTCAATTTGGAATTTTTTCGCATAAAATAAAACCAGGAAGATTTATTTATCAGAAAATATCAACGAGGTGGTTATATTCAAAAGCTAACAGTACTAATTATTTTCAAAATTTCCTGTTGTTATGATTTTCATAATGATTTTAACGGGCAGGCTTAGCATGTCTTTATGATCCTTAGCTTTTATAATTTAAACAAATTTGGCTTATAGGAAGACAAAAGCAATTTAAATATAATCAAGGTATAATTATGGAAAATTAAACTCCAAAATTCTAACTTTTAGAGAATTTCGAAATCTTCAAAGTTGAAAACTTTGATCAAAATAGGAAACAGTGCAGTTTAAAATCTTAAAGAAAATTCATGCTTGAGTCTTCAGATTTTCTGACTAATAAGTGAGAAGCCAAAGCTAAAGCTTTCAAGAGTTTTCATTCTTGAAAATTTTAAAGTTTTAATGGAAATCGAAACTTTCAGAAACATTTGGCTTCAAAAGTTTCAAATCGTTAACTTTTCATTAAACAAAAAAAAATAAGCTCTGTGGCAAAATCAATTCTTTATATAATTGGGGTATGGTATCTTAAAGATGAGTTTGAATTTTTGGAAATATCCTGCTTTTGTTTTCTTGAAAACCTGAAGCCGAAACTTTTCACGATTCCACCGAGTTATAATTTTATTGTATAGGTAGAAAATCCTTTAATAAATGAGAAAAGACGTCAATTACATTTTCAATTTGAATCTACTTTGGGCTTTAGTTTTATGCTATTAATGAAGTTTATTTTAAATAAAACAAAGGACGGTTTTAAAGGTAGTTATCTTATGTACCTGATTTATATTATAAGTTGAATGTACTATGTATCCCTGTTTAAAGCTAAATGGCACAAATGCATTAAGAATATTTTCACATAGATAACACGTGAAGATTTTTATAGATTAAAAATGTAAAAAACAAAAAATCAAAAGGATTCTTGAGCAATAATTCACATTTTCCTGGTAAATGGAGCTCCTTTAAAATAATGTGATAAGGATACTTCAAGATTATTATTTGAAGAAGTATAATAGAAATAAGCTAGATAAAAGCAGTCGCAAGTAGTTTATTATATTGACATTTAAAAAAAATAAATCAAAGCATTACTTTTTCCATTAAATATGATTTGTTTCATTTTTATCAATTTCTATAACAATGTGTTGATAAAATTGATAATGGAATTTTTTACTTTTGGAATTTTAAAATTTCCCATGGCATTGAAAAAGTAACATTGAAGGAAATTGGTACCCTTTATGGGTTTACCAATAATGAGGAGATAACGAAAATAATTAGTATGGTTTTGTTTATCAGTTATTTTAGAATGCGTTTTAAATGTTTTGTGCTAATTTAAATTTTAATTTACCTGTTTTTATACACAAGAAAGAAATTTTTAAGTATAATTGTAAAAATGCGGCCACTTTACAGTTTTTTGTTCTTGCACTTTTTTTTTAATACACATTGTAAATTTTATAACAATTCTTCAATTTTACGAACCGACACAAACATGTTTTACTTATTTTATAAAACAATATACTATTTTTCTGGATACTTACGTAGAACTAAAATTGTCAAGTGTAAAAGTGGAAGGGAAATTATTATGCTTTTCTGTACTCATGGTTGTAACCTGTAAAACAACAATTAAACACGATTAATATTGATATTTACAACACATAATAATTAATTAATCAGCTACTTAACATTCGTGATAATTACATTATAATGGTGCTCATTACTAATAGGATAACTTTTGTTTGAATATATGAATTATTTACCAAAAAAACAAACATTGAGAAAATTTCGCGCTTCAAATGCGTTAGACGGTTTTATGGTGTCATAATTACAAGAGAAAGTATATAAACAATATCACGTGACTCAAAATTGTCCAAAGCATTTATAATGTAATTATATTCTGTTACATATTAAGGGTATATTGTGTAACAATTTCTTTTATTGTAAACATTTTTTATTTACAATTCCCATACTATTCAATTATTACAATAATTATCGCGAGTCGATACTATTTACTTTTGTTAGATTTTTGGAAGTATTAAGATCAATTGCTCAATTTTTTTCAAAAAAGAACTTATTTTTCATTAAGAATTTAATAAAAAAATAATTAATTGTACTTACCTATTAAATTAATTAAAAATTAAATAAACTAAGATCTATTAAAAACAGTTAAGAACACTAGACACAATTTTCCATTAAATTATTATTAATTGTCATGCAATTAATGCAAACCGTGATTACGCAGATTGAATGAGAGAACGCGCTTTTACGGACTAAATAAATGGTTTCACCTGTGATACTATATATATTAGTGGGGGCACTTCAGGTATATTATCTCGTTGGGGGGAACTTTGTCCGCGAATAAGATCTGATCTTATATATTTCAATTCACACAAGCTGATCAGATATGCAGAAATTTTATAATGTATAATAAAAAAACTGATTATTCATTACTGAATTCAACGAACTTTGCCTTGTTCTTTTAGCGTGATATTTTTGAATGTTTCCTTCATTCCTTTTGCAACGATTACATAGAATTAAGAAAAAAATTTCCTGTCTACCAATTTTAGTAAATTAATAGCACAACTACATCAATTAATATACTTGTTAAATTTAAGACGGTTTAAGTTTTTCTTAGAATTACTTTAAAAATTGATAAATCTTTTAAAAGTATTCGAAAAATTATACAGGATGGTTTTTCTAGTAAGACAGTACTGTTATATAGTGAGCATGTAATTAATTTAAATCTGGTTGACTGATTTTCTAATTTTTTTGCTAATTTGATTTTAATTTCTTAATATTTTTATCTTAATTTAGAAATTATAAAAAATTGCAAATCTTTTCTAATCTGTTATTTTGTTGTTACATACCCAAAGGTTATTGACTCATAATGTTACCTTATACTCGCAAATTTTATTTTGACAAATTCATATTATAATTAATACTTCTTCTATAATTCTCTTTTCTCTTTTTGTTTTACACTGTTTCCAGTTCTTCCAAGATTTTGTGATTTACGTCAGTTTTGAAAAGTCTCTAATTTACTTTGTCATTATGCAAAAATTCCCCCACAGAGAATTTTCATTTTACTTTATCAGAATATTGGGGTGTTGCTTATCTTACCTAGCAGCAGATGATACTTATCTAATCTTAATCTAATAAGAGCTTCTATTTAGAAGATAAACGTACTATGTTCTGATAAGATTTCATCATTTAAAAACAACCTGTTAATTGAAGTTAAATTTTGCTTAGAGTATTAAACATCATCACTAGCACCAGTTTAGGTTTATTCAGACTTCTACGCTTATGTAAAAAAAACAGATGCATCTAATTATCTGTCCCTACTTTCATCCAAGGAGTAACTTACAGTGTTATCTCCTTTATAATTACACATGTTGCGAGTAACAGGACGTCAAGAAAGTTAGATACTGATTCTTGTGATTAAGCTTTTCAACTTTAATAAATTTTATCAAGAAAATTATACCAACTTGATGGGTATAAATGTGGATGAGCATTCTTGAAATTTATTTAACACAAAATATTTTGTAGAACTCCAGTTTATACCCACAAAGAGGTCAAGTTCGCAAAACAGCAGTCGGTCAAAACCGATACTTGATAATAAATGCTCTAAAAATGAAACTTAAGTATTAAATAATACCGCGGAGCTAAGTAATTGCTTACTTAACAGAACTGGTCTTGACTTATCAATTGAAACTATTAAGAATAAATTAAAGGAAGTAAGAGTAAGAGTAAGAAGACCTGCCAATAGGTATCCATCTTCAACTGCCAACCACCTCAAGCAGCAGTTTATTTGGACAAAAGAACGCGCTTAATGGTAAATTGATAATTGGATCAATTACTTGTTTAGTGATGATTCAAGATTTGTCTTTGCAAATCAAAATGCACACTTAAGAATAAAATGACTTCAAGAAGAATGGTTTAATGATATTAATTAATAGCAGCATTATGGTTGGCTAGGGCAGGAACCCGAGACACCAGGAAACTAAGCATACTAATTACGCTAGACGTAAAGAACGCGTTCGACTCTGCAAGCTGGCAGGGAATAATAAAAGAATTAGAAAGAAGAAACATAAGAAATTATTTGACCAAGGTGATCAAAAGCTTTCTAAGCGATAGGAGTATTATTATAGAAGATACCAAAGGAAACAAGGAAACGAGGAAAATGAATTATGGAACATCCTTTACGATGGGGTGATGAGAATTCCAGTACCGGAGGGCGTTACCCTCTTCGCCTTTGCAGACGACTTGGCAACGGTAGTGATGGCTAAGAAGGAAAGAGAGTTGGAGCGTATTGCAAATAATATGCTCCAACAAATAGACACATGGATAACTGGAAACAAACTGCAATTGGCGCCGGAGAAAACAGAGGCCGTGCTTTTCAGCGGACGAAGAACAGTGGAGAACATTAATCTAGTATTAAGGGGTAAGAGAGTTGAAATAAAAAACACCCTAAAGTATCTGGTGATGATACTAGATAAAAACTTAAGCTACAAGCAGCACATCCAATATATTGCTGATAAAGCTGACCGTCAAGCAATGGCAATCAACAGGCTGATGCCAAATATAGGAGGCCCTCACACAGGATCCAGAAAGGTCCTGGCGTCGACGGCAACGTCGGTTATATTATACGCATCCCCAGTCTGGGGCGAAGGCCTGAAGCTAGCTAGTTACCTAGAAAACTAAAGAAAGTTGGCTCTAAGAATCGCAGCGGCGCGGCGTACAAAACTACATCGACGGACGCGTTACTACCCACAAGCAAGAAACCATAAAGACGCCAGAAGGGAAACTATCGAGCAGTGGCAAAACACTTGAAACGCAGATGCGGGAAAAATCAAGTGGACAAAGACACTAATTGAAGACGTCGAAAAGTGGATCCAAAGAAAGCACGGTAAATTGAATTATCACGTTACCCAGGTGCTAACCGGCCACGATACTTTCAACGTGTACCTGAGAGCAATAAAGAAGGCGGACACGAACCAGTGTAGGTTCTGCAGATACGACATTGAGGACGCAGAATGCGCAATATTTCATTGCAACAAGTTTAGTGCAGGAAAAACACAGCTCGAAACCACCCTAGGAGAAGTGCTAACTTCTGAAAATATGGTGGCTCAAATGTTAGAAAGTGAAGAACAATGAAAATATATCACTAACTTTTTAACCAAAGTCATGAAGGCTAGAATCGAGCAAAAAAGAGAAAGACAATAAAAAAACAGCTCGTATAGGAATTATGGACAAGTAAAAGCAAACGATGGGAACAAGGACATAAAACCGAACACATAAACGTTGTAGCAGAACATCATCGGGTCCTGCACCCAATCCAAACCCGCCCCGAAGTAATGCTCGCGCGGTTTGGGAGTGGAGGGTAACCATCGGAAAGTGGATAGGGGTTTTTGGTGGTTCGCGAACTCCACGCTACCCTACGGTACGACCACACGGAAAGAATATTGTTTGAGGAGACAGACTTATAAGAACTTATCCACAACATTCCAGAGATACCAGGATGACATCATATTGCCAATTGCAAGCCAGAAAAAGGCCACAGTTTGTTTTTATATGCCACACCTAGCTCTTATTTTATATCATATATCTGTGCTACTAAAATGGACTAACCGTTAACTCTCCGGACGTCAACTATGTATATTAAATATGTATGGGTATACTGGCAGATACGGTGCCACAAAATCGCACAACTGCTCTATAGTTATGACTTAAAAAATGCGTTACAAGAAAAGTGAAGAAACATTCCTAGAGAAATTATAGACAAAAAGGCAAGGCCATTCCTAACGGGAGTCTTTGAGGTTCAAACTCCCCCGTTATTTAAAATTTTAATTAATTATGGTTTTAACAATTGAACTTGAAAGGGTGCTTTTTGTCTAGTTGTTGGGTGTGCGAAGGAGACCATCAATGTTCCATACTTGCCTGGGACTCGGTGGACAACCAGGCGCGTTAATCATGTAAACTTTTTTATAAATAACGAAATCATAATAGTGACATCTATTTACTATTTCTCAATCACATCCTTCCATTTCTGCCTATCTACTGCTTTTTTCTTCCAATCTCCTATGTTTATACTTTGCAGGTCTTTCTGTACACTGCTACTCCATCTTTTACGTGGCCTACCTTTTCTTCTTTTCTGGATTGGTTTTCTATGCAGTACTAACTTTGTCGTCTTTTCTTTTCATATGCGCTCAATATGTCTCAGCCAACTTACTCTGTGTCTCTATAACTGTTGTTATTTTTGGTTCTTTATATATGTTTTCTAATTCTTCATTTGTTCTTCTTCTTCATCCTACTTTAGTATTTATACCACTGGAGATTGCTCGTAATATTTTTCTCTCCCATCTTTTCAAAAGTTCTATTTCTGCCTTTTTAATACCCACGTTTCGTATGAGTATATAGTCGATCGTAAAATTCCATATTTTCTATTCTCTTTTGCAATGCTTTCCTTATTTTTTGTTCTTCATGTCCGTTTTTTATCTATTTTCACTCCCAAATACATAATTTCTTTAATCCTTTCAAATCTATAAGTGGTATCTTCTTGTACGTGAACCGTTATATATTCTTCTGTTGTTTGTCGTGTGTCTCCCATATTAACATATTTTGTCTTTCCTTGGTTATTATTAGTCCAAATTTTTTTTGCTTCTTTTATTAATCTTCTTGTGGCTCTTTGTAGCTCCCTACTTTGAGTTGCTAATATCGTCAGATCGTCCGCAAACATCATGCACTGATGTTCACTCCTAAATATTGTTTCTTTTGTTTTCATCTTACATTTCCTTATGACTATTTTTAACCTCAGTTAAACAGCAACGTAGATAGTGGCCCCCCTTGCCTAAGTCCCTGTTTTACTTTAAATTCTTTTGAGCTAAATCCTTTCCAAACTACTTCGTTCTTGTTCTCTCTAACGTTATTTTTACTAGTTGAATCATTTTCCTTGATATTCCTAACTCCCTCATTACATGGTGTATTTGTTCTTTTTTTATTCTGTCGTAGGCCTGTTTAAAATCTATAAAAAGTGTATACAATATGATTTTATGTTCATAGCATGTGGTTTGGATTTTTCTTAATTCAAAAATTTGATCTACAACCTACCTGCTTAATATTCCCCGATTCCTTTTTCTGCGTATTCATTTAGCCTTTTCGTATACACTCTGCCAGGATTTTGTAGCATACTTTCAGCAATGCTATACCTCTATAGTTCTCACACATCATTTTACTACCTTTCTTATGTATAGGGCATATTTGTGCTTTAGTCCAATCTTCTGGTATTTGCTCATTTTCCCATATCCCTTTCATACGTTTATGTAATTGGACCCTCAGTTGTTCTCCTCCCGCTTTTATCACCTCTGCTATTATTTCTGTTATTCTTGGGCTCTTGTTATTATTTAGGTTTTTTATCATTTTGTCTACTTCTTCTCCTGTTGGGACTTCTATTATTTGATCTTCTTCTCTTAGGTTTTGCATTTCACCCTCCTTTTCCTCCCCGTTTCCTTTTAGTAACTCTTCAGAATGGTTTTGCTATGTTTGCATTGCTTTTCTTGGTTCACTAATTAGTTCTCCTTCTTTGTTTTTAATATTATACGCTATGTGTTTGGTATCCTTTTTCCATTCGTCTTGCTTCTTTATAAAATGACCTTATCTCCTTTTTGGAATTTTTTCTCAATTTCTTTTAGTTTATTTTTATTATTTTCTCTCTTCTTTTTCTTGCATGTTTGTTTCAAAATCTTTCTTAGTTTTCTATGTTTTTGTTCATTATTATTTTTATATTTTCTTAAATTATTTTTCCTTATTTTCCTTATTGATGAAACTTTCATCGCTTGTGCTTTATTTCTTATCTTTTCTTGTGTTTCTCTTTCTGTCTTGCTCATGTCATCATATATATATTTTCTCTTTTCTTTTATGTGTTTCAACTTATTTTTATTTTTCATTATTATTTCTTTATATCTTGCATTCTTCATTTCTATTAGGCATGTTTTATTTCCAAGCTTTCTTGCGCACTTTATATGTATATCTGTTTCTATTTGGAGCGCAGCAAGTTTTCTGTCTCTTCCTTTAATGCATTTTGGTCTCGGGAGTTTAGCTCTATTCCCTGCAGTACGACGTTATTTCTGCTTTTTTTCTTCCCCATCATATCTATTTTCTTCATCTATTCGTTGTTTGCATTTTCTATTCTCTTGTTTTAATTTTTTATTTTCCTGTCTAAGCTTTCTCATTTCTTTCCTATATTCTTTTTGTTCTTTCTTTAATTTTTTAACTTTGGTTGTTAAATTTTCTCGCATTCCCAACAGTTTTTCCTTTTTGTTTCTTTCTCGTAAATGTGGAGTTTAAGAGTTAAATATTGATAATACTTTTAAGAGAAAAATCAATCAAATGTTGTACAGATGGTTAGCAATGGTTACAATCAAGTACCATAATGCATACAAAAATAACTGCTTTGAGCAAAACAAACGTGAAGCAATCAAAGAAAGCCCTAAAGAATTTTCAGCAAAATCTAGAAAACCTCACTAGACCAAGCACTTCTATCGGTGCGAAACACAAAACTGGAATAGGCAGTCTGTTTGAAATGTCTTAAGTTTTGAATTGAAGAGTCAAAGAATTGGATTGGCTCAAGAAACTTCAATGTATAGGTAGTCCCATTCAAACAGGACCATACATTTATTTAAATATTTTAAAAACTACAAATGATAAACTCGTGATAGTTTAGATTTATGTACTATATTGTCCACCATTGTCGATCATCTTTTGCCATTTCTCAGGCATCATGGAAACACCTTGATATAGGCCGTGCCCCAAACCATCTTGCAAAACCTCATCAATCCTATTTTTGAGGACATCAAAGTTGGCATATCGAGTACCACTTAGACCAATCTTCAGATTGCCAAAACAGTTGAGATTACATGGCTGTAAGTCTGGCGAATATGGCGGCTGGATCCCTGTTTTGATTTGGTTTTGATCAAGCCACTTACGCACCACATTGGCAGTGTGTGGTCGCGCATTGTCATGTGCGAGAATGGACTTCTTGACGTTGCGTGCCGCCATCCAATTTGGAATATTGCGAGCCAGAAAGTCTCGATACACCTCGCCGGTCACAGTCACAATCTAAATTATCATGAGTTTGGCATTTGTAGTTTTTAAAATATTTATATAAATGTGTGGTCCTGTTTGAATGGGACTACCTAGTTTCGAAAATCCAGAAACCCGAATTCAAAACTCTGCAGATTTTTTGCTCGGTGATTATGTTAAGTTTCGCCATGTTAGTTTTTTAAAACTACTCGAATCAAAGCCAAACCAAATGCTGCAATTAGATTTCTAAGAAAAAGACTTGTATCAAAAGCTTGAAAAGTAGGACCTGGTTCAGCTCAAATCTAAGTTTCAAACTACGCAAAGATTGATTTACGTTGTGCAATTCCAATAAGCAAGGTCGCTATGTCAAACAATAACTTAAGAGAATTAAAGTTCCTAAATTCCCTGTCTTAGCTTATAATTCAAAAATCATAAACTATTCATTTTTTATAAATATTAAATCTCAATAATGGAGATTAAGTGGATTGTTCTGCTCTATTTTTCTATTTGAAAGAAGTTTTTGCCTTCATAGAAAAAATCTGATTTCTAGCAAGATTCCTATTTAGAACTTTCTGCTGGATTATCATTATAAAGTGTTCCCAGGATTTTGATATTAAGTACGCAAAAGTTATCACTAATGCTCGGATTATAAGTAAAACGAGTTTTTGTATCTTTTGATATATTACTTCAAAACGTTAGAATTATCTGCTTTATTTCTAGGAAACAATGAAACGGATAATTCTAACGTTTTGAAGGAACATATCGTAAGATAAACAGGCGTATTTTGCAGATAATTCAAACATTATTATATGACACAATAAAGGACATAATATTCCAACTGAATTGTTTGCATTTGCATTTCACATAATGTCCAAAATACATAATAATCTTAATTAGCATTTGTTAATTTTTTTGATAATGTGGTTGCGCTTAGCCCATTTAAATTTTTGCATAACTAATTAGACTGTCGATAAATAACAAATAGATACATAGACACGCCATGCAAAAAAATTAGGAGGACGCACGAAACGCTCTCAAATTTGCCCTGCTATTTATGTTACAAGGTTCCTCTGATTGTCAGGTCATCACTGCACGCACGTTTCTAACAACAAATAATGTGGAACCTGACTCGATTGTAAATAAGTTAAGAGTTTCAGTATCAAGAGTACTAGCAAACCTGAACTTTAGCAAAAGTCTGGCTAGCTTGTTTGTGTTGCCATCTGAGATTGAAAACTTGTTTGGTTCACTTATTTGCTTTACCTACCTCAACTTGTCCTTGTTTTGAAAAGCGCCAGGCTAATAAATTTGAGGTTATAAGTGAAACAGTGTTTATATTTTTTATAATTTATTAATATGGAGTTCCACAATGTAAAAGTGAAGAAAATAAATAATACATGCTAGTAATTAAATTGAACCGTTTGATGGTTGTTTTCTATTGTAGCTCTACTCAATTCTCTGCATATAGTTACCGCAGCTGGCGCGGTGAAATAAAACTTACTTTCTTGGCTGTTTAAATCCTGCTATATTGCTTTATGAAGCGATGTCTGGTAACCACACCGGTTCTGAATTTGCCTATTGCAGTATGACATAATTGTGTCTCTTTGCACTAGGCGGGAAGCCTAGATTAACTCTTCTTTTGACAGTACGTATATCAAATCAATTTCAATTCTTCTTGGTTCCTGCTGGTTCAGACGTCAGTAGCGGCTCTCAAGTTTCTATTACCTGGTCCATGTTTAAGTTAAATCCACTGTCGGTGTTCGGAGTTTATCGGCTAGATGATCCCCATTTTTGCTGTCACCCTGGTTGCCTTACGTTTTCTAAGGGCGTAAGCACCTGGGGCAGCAGCTGGAAATCTGGAATTACCCTACAATTGAGAAGGGGGAGGGTAACATCAAAAAACATCAAAATTTCATAGTTCAGTTTCTCCTTCTCTTCTTCACCATCACCAGGCATTCGTCAACATCGTCCGTGGCAATCAATACCGTATGGTTGGATATGCATTACCTATGCAACCGACCCCACGTATTAGCTTTCATAACAACATCTGGCAACATCAACGTGCAAGACAACACGTGGGCTTCTAGCTTCAAACATCTGTCTATCAACCACATGGAATGTCAAGTTTGGTCAACAATTCGCATCTAAAGATAGAATAGTACTATTATCCAACAATCTCTGACACGCTAACCTATTACCGCCGCCTCCATCACCAGTTTCCTTTCGCAACCACCATCTACGTTACAACCAAGGCCGTCGAAGACAATTTACAACGTACAAACGTACTTCTTCTACCAGCATTATTCCATCACCATGCCAGGCACCATCATCTGCTGCACACCACCACTACCTCATAATCTTCTGGTTCTGCTGCTAGTTCAAGTGTATATTTGAACACTATATGCTTTGTAGATTCCACTACATTATCACCAGCTTTGGTTGAAGAGACTTCAAAAGGGGATTTAGAACGTTCTTGGCTTGGCTGGGCTTGATTGCTTGGGTTGATAACTTGGCTTGATTGCTAGGCTTGGATTGATCGCTTGGCTTGGCTTGGCTTGGCTTGATCGCTTAGCTTGGCTTGATGGCTTGGCTTGGCTTGATGGCTTGGCTTAGCTTGCTTTGATGGCTTGGCTAGGCTTGATTGCTTGGCATGGCTTAACTCGATGGCTTGGTTTAATTGCTTAACTTGGCTTGGTTTGAGTACTTGTCTTGATAGCTTGGTTTGGCTTGACTGCTTGGCTTGGCTTGATGGCTTCAATTGTCTTGGCTTGGTTTGGTTTGACTTGATTGCTTGGCTTGGCTTGGCTTTATGACTTGGCTTGGCTTTATGACTTGGCTTGGCTTGATTGCTTGAGTTGGCTTGAATTCGTTTGCCTTGTCGGCTTGGCTTGTCTTGCTGGTTTGCTTGCCGTTGTTTATTTTAAACAAAAGCATTTGTTTAATTTATTTGGCTTTTTTGTTAACAACTTTTTTATTTTCTTCTGATTTTTTTCTATTTGATTTTTTTTCGATTTTTTTATTCTAGCTATTTTGTAGAATTTCTGTTGGTTTTATTTGAAACAAAACAATATGCGGTGGCTCAACGATATTTTGAGGTGAAACTGGCTACTTTTTCTGGATGCTTTTTGATTAACCGAGTAAACTTGAAGCACTGGTCGCTGCTGAAGCTGGATGCTGTTTCTTCTGTAAACTGCTTCTTCTTTCGGTTACTGTTGCTGCTACTGGTTTGGCTGAGTTAGCTTGGGTCACTGGTTTGTTTGTTCTGTGTGTAATAAGCGTTTAAACGCCACCTAAAGCGCCAGAATATTTAAAAGTTAATCTCCTCTTCAGTCTTGAATGTAGATTTGCGAGGGTGAATACGGAGCATTACAAGTGCAAGATCTCGAGGCCATGGCTAGCGATGAAAGCGGCTGGAACATAAAATCGCCCATTTGTCGCAGCTAAGTCTAGGCATTCAGCGTGCCAGGAGTATCAGTGTCAGAACTTGTTTACGAAATAATAGTTTAACAGTAATGTGGTGGATGGAATAGAAGTAGAAATAATGATCACAAGAAGTGGTTCTTTTCAGAGGTTAATGATGATGGATTTTTCTGTGGTAGACCTAGAAGAGAAAAAAAGAAAAACAAACTGGCCTTTATACTACTTGTGTTGATGTGTTTGCAGAGGAAAGAACTTTTGGTGGTATGTTAGGACTGAGCAGTTTAGTGAGGAGCTAAAAAGATATTTTCAAAGGCGTCTTCCAGTTTCAGAGTGTGGTGAATGGCGTTTACTAAGTATATAAAGGGAGGAAATTTTAATTTTCCTTCAACTCTTCAAAGCTAAACTCCGGTGGGAGTGCTCAGAATATCGAATTCGACTTTTTGATTGAGATTGATGTCCCAATAATCATATTGAAAACAGGCTGTAGAAAGCTAGCCTTGAATTGCAGTTAGTGAAACTCACTAAAAGGTGTAATCATGTGGCCAGACAACGCAGTATTGTAAACCAATGCAACGTTATTGACGTCAAAGTGCCTTTGGTGTAAAACACGCAGATTTAGCAATGTTAGGAGATGTAATAGATATCAGCAAAACTGAATTTAGTTAGTTTTGTCTCCTTTTGCAAAAGATTCCGCTATTTCTATAGACTGACAACGTCATCACTAATTTGCAACTAATTGTTTGCAACTAACTACACAAGTTTTACACAGCTCGTCACATCACCAACCCCTAGCGACGCCTGAGGAAGGTACTACAAGGAGATGCATTTGCAACCCCCTGGATAAACGATCTAATGGGTTTATTTGGTATTAAGCAAGATTTGTTAGATTTTCCAGTTTTTTCGTCGAAGTTTGAGTTTTTATTATGTCGGGACAGTCTAGTCTAGTCCATATTCGGTTTTATACTAGATATACTACGAAAATAGTAAAACTTAAGGTTTCCCTACCTTTTTGCAAACACATGGATCACTGCACTTCAAATTGAGAATGTTGAGTTGCAAACTATAGAAAAACTAGGTAGTTTCAACAATATATTGAAGTTTACGCTGTGTAAGTAGGTAAATCTCTATTTAAAGTAGATCAGCAGTCTCAGCATCTCACAAATTGTTATTTAATCAGGTTTGAATTTTAGCTAAGCTGCTCGTGATTTTCTTTTTAATGGCAACGCCAAATAATGTACAACCTTCATGCAGGTTTACTTTAATTCTTGATCGCTTTTTTTGTATAATTTCTTTAAGATAATGAAAAAGAGTACTGAAATATAGAGACTCTTTTTTATTTACCAAAAGTGATATACAGTGTGTCCGAAAAGCATGGAATGTCCTATATATATATATATATATATATATATATATCTCAGTAAATATGCATTTCATGGAAAAAGGTTTCTTATAAAAGTTGTTTAGTGTTTAGTTTTACATTACAAGGCAATACCAAATAACTATTTTAAAAAAAAAGGGCAACGAATAATGCTTCAATTTTTTTTAATGGGAAAGTATCCCTTTATTGTACTCATTTGATAGAGAATGTTTTTCTCTTTTCAATGATGTAAAACTTTGATACACTTTCATAAGTAGATTTTGATTAAAACGCAAAAAATTGTTTGAATAACGCTTAAAAGTTTATTTATTCATCTGTTACCTTTCCAGACGCGGTCTTTTAAATTTTCAATATCATCTAGTCACATTACGGTCGGTGTGATACACTTTTGTTTGTTGCAACAATTGAATGCGTCGTAGAAATGTCAATTAATAACCAAACTGAAGCAAAAGTTATTTGTTTAATTAATTTAAGCATTTTGATTAACGTGAGGATAACAAACTTACAAAAATACGACTTGTTATAGATCATTTATTAGAAAAACATCGTATCGAAATTTTAATGATGCTGGGATATGGAGACAGAAGGAGAACACACTGTATATCGTATTTAGATTGTAAAGAACTATAGTATTTATTATTCTATTATGTTTTTCAGTTGTAATCAAAAGTACGGAATTAATCAAACAGAACATCGTTGAAAAAGTAATCGAAATAAATGGTATTTAGTAAATTGCTTTACGTACTTACAATGTTATTCAGTTATCTCTATTTATCTTATGTGCACTATATTATATAAATTTTCTACTGTAATGCTTCTTAGAAATATTTTCATAGGAGGCTTTCCTCAGTTTCTAACACAGTACAATTTTTTATAGACAATCAATTCTCTAAATCTGTCAAGGTAGTACATAACTAACACTCAACTAACAAAAGATAAAAGCAATATAATGTGAAAATGTAGGTTGTATGTAATTACCTTCTATAAAAAATGTAAAACACATATATTTCTTAAACTTAGAGGATTATTGGGGAATTAATTTACAAACACTAATTTTTCACGCTTTTATTAATGAACTAAAAATTGCTTATCACTGGGAACCATTCAGTGCATTTGTCCTTTACTATAGAATTGTTAATCAATTAAAATTTATTTTATCGTAAAAGTAAATCTACCCTATTGATCTCTAGGTATGAGAAATTACAAAATTACCTACAATTTAATGATAAATAATGTCGCTTTTTATATTGCTTTGATTGTTCATAATTGTTTAAATTGAACTGAAAATATTTGGGACCCTTAATTCAGTAATGTTTAGATAGAATTTTTAAAAATCTTGTTTTCCAAGAAGGGAAAAATAAAATAGTCCAGGATAGTTAAATCCGGTGACCTTGGTGCAATCGTGCAATTGGTCAACAAACTAATTTAAAAGATTACCCGGATACCTCGGTGCATTCGCAGATCTTGTAAAGAATATGGGGCCAATCAAACGTTTACGAGATACAGCAATCTAAACTCAGGTCAAGTTCAAAAGATCGTTATTATTTGCCATGTGTTTGTTAAACCATCTACAGTATAAAATGCGTCTAGTAAAATTTACCGGCAATAAATTCATAATAAGAGTTCAGTTTATATGGAGATAAGTCAAGACTTTTTTTCTTTGTTTTTCTACAGGTTTCGTAAGACAATTTAACTTCCCGAGATGGTCTATTTGATGCTTCATCCATGCGCGCCCAAATATTTTCAATGCTCTCAACGGTACAGACAGTTGGTTTGCCGCTACCATCCTTACGATACACGTTTCCCAGAACAACTGGACACAATTTCTTACCATATTAAAGAAATACTTTTTCCAAACTGCAACTCTGTGGAATTGTTTGTAAAATTCATCCATACATGCCCGGGTGTTATAGGTTCATTCATAGACAACACCAAAAACAAAAACCGAAACACATGTTTTTAGGAATTACTTTTCAGTAATATCCCATTCTACATTCAGCTTCATAACTATTATTTTCTTTTTTGATAAAAGGCCATTTTCTCTTAGAGAATTCTGAAAAGTTGTTAAAATTAAATAAAAGTAAAAAGAAAATTATTTATACGATTTCTTAAATACTTTGTAAGTGCCACCCCTTAAATATAGCTTGTCTTCACACCATGCCTATTAATCTGATACAGCATGCACTCCATTTTCAATTTAAATCGTCCAAACGGTCGAGTTTCTCCAGTTTTCTTCAAATTTGACAATCAACTTTTCGGGGTACAGTCATAGGAGCTTTTTTGTTGTTTATACTTCATGGTATCCAATGAGAAAGAAATTTTGCAAAAGATCATAACCAACTAGCGGTGGTTTGAAGGCGGTCAAAATTCGATTTTTTCCAAATGCAATGACACAAGACCAATTTAAGGCCGTCCTATTAGCTACCATTTAGGACAAAAAAATTCCCATCTCCACCGAATATTTCGTTTCGGAGATATGCCGGGATTCAATAGATCTTGGAGATTCCTAACCTTATTTGTGTCTC
This sequence comes from Ignelater luminosus, assembly GCA_011009095.1. Classification (NCBI taxonomy): domain Eukaryota; kingdom Metazoa; phylum Arthropoda; class Insecta; order Coleoptera; family Elateridae; genus Ignelater; species Ignelater luminosus. Next base: position 53,035 of record VTPC01001673.1, read on the forward strand.
AAGCATAAACTGTGATTCAGATCAGGGAATTGCCTGTAGAAATCTTTTTTCAAGATGTGTGTTGTCCGTGCCTGCGACTGCTTACCTTTTCAAGGTTGTGTTTCTATATATATATATATGTAGCTGAATAGATCCTACTTGCGTAAAATTGAATTTTAACCTTTGTTGCTTAGAAAGCAGCGACTGCTGGAAAATTATGAAGTTATGGTGTAGATTTAACTCAATCACCCAAATAATAGCATTCTACGAGGATAATTTGAAAAGTTCTTTGAATGATCTATACCCGGTGCTAGTAGCGTCAAGTTGTTACTGTCACTTTAATATTTTATCTTTCAATAGACATCTGTTAGAAATTCAACTCATTCTGTGTGAAACAAGTGCTCGTAAAGGACGCCAAACGTGTGCTGTCAGAATGGAGAATGGAGGAGTTCGTTCAGTGATTAAGTTTTTTGTTTTGGTAGGTTTATCGGCGATGAAAATTTATTAAAGGCTACAAAAAGTGTCACAATCATTTTCCACTGTTTCCACAGAGTATAAACGTGGCCGTACCAGTGTCAGACGATCCCCGTAGTAAACGGCCAGAAAGTGCTACAACTACAGAAATGATACAAAAAATGGTCCGTGCACACAGGCGGTTGTAGGTTGCTGAGTTAGCTAAGGCTACCGGCATTTCAATTGAACTGAATGTCGTATTTGCTGACCATCGATCAAAAGCTCATTCTAATGCAAATATCGCAAATTTGTTTGGACCAATTCAACAAGGATAGGAAAGTAACTATGGATGAAACTTAGATCCATCACCATATACCGGAGACAAAACAGCAGTCGAGGCAGTGGACAGAAGCTGGTTCTTTAGCTCCGAAAAAGGCTACTCTGGGACTCAAGCGGAATACTTTTGATTTATTACTTAGAAAAGGGTCAAGCCGTTACTGAAGCATACTATAAAAGTCTTCTAGATAAATTAGATAATAGTATTAAAGCAAAAAGACCTGGTTTATTTTGATCAAAATAACTTAAAATTGAAACTCATTGCATGTACATTGTTCATTATATCTTCTATTAAAGTTTAAACCAAATTTTTTGTAAAAAAGACCCCTCTGTAAACTGAAGGCTAATACTAGCCTAAAGGCGTTTCCATACTACATTTTATTTTGATTTGCAGAACAAAATTTGTAAATAATTTTTAAAATTGTAACCTTGATTGCTGAGCTAGGAAATCTTTATTCCTAATAAACGAGTTTCCATTAAGTTGTCAGTGACTTATTAACGACATTTGAATCTTTATTTCCTAATTTTCGAAGGTATCAAAAAAAATTGCAGTTAAATTAGTTGACGCTCAACTAAAGACAGGTAAACAGCCGATGCCTGAGCTATTCAAAATATTGACGGACGTTCTCTACATAGTTTGACAATTTTGCTGATCTCACTAAGATAAAACTTAATGAGAACCTAAAGAAATAAAAGCAAAAGAAAGTGGTCATAAGTTCCTCACAGTTGTTGTACACATAAGTAAGACTCACAATCACACAAGAACGTTGTCATGTCTTCATAGAGTACAGTTGTTCTTCCTAAAACTCGTCTCATAATTTTTTCAGTAAACTAACTAAGCGAAGCAACCATCCTCTCCACCATGGAGATTCGGGCTCTCTATTTTTTCACATGAACAGAATTTGGCAATTTCTATCCAATCAATGCGTTTTAGCAATTTACTAGTCGCCGTGTAGTTGGTTTCGTTACCAGAATAAATTTTTATCGATCTCCCTCTTTTGGCAATAAATTTTCTTAATCTCTTTAAATAGGAAGAAGACGATATTGAAGATATTAATTCTAAATGAATGGACCTGTAAACAGCACAGGTAAACAAACAGAGGATCACAAAAATCAACTTTTGTAACTTCATACAAAGCTGCTTCTGTTACTCGTTTAAGAAGTAAAGCTTTTGGGCTTGTATCCATTCTGTTGGCTTCATGTCGCTTACAAATCACACATTTCCCAATTGCTACTTTTACGGCTGTTCGACCCTGTAAGATCCAATAGTTTTCTCTTAGGCAACATCATTAGTAACTGTAACCTTTCTTTTTTCCTTAAAAATCTCTTTTTCATAGTAGGTCAAATCTAGTGAATTCAGTCAAGTTGAAAATGGGCCTAGTAGCCAAGCTACTAAAACTGCCACACTATCTTGTCATCTACTGGTGTGTCCCAGAGAATGTCTTTATCTTTCCACGCTTGTTGAATTAATACTCGTGGTAATAAAGTAAAAGGTAAAACCATACTAATGGAATCAAAGATATGGTGAGTCAGTGACAAAATTTTTCTACTCGTTCAATAGCACCCTCTTCCAACCATTATTTAAGAACTTGGGCGTATTTTTATAATACTATCCGTCGTTCTTAACCTTTTTACGGTATTTTGGGTTTGTTTCAAGGCAAGATCATAATTATTTGGCAAGGGTTGATGGCTTTCAATTCACGGTAAGCGTACTTCATAACGATTTTTTAATAGTTTTACATTTTTTTTCCAAAATTATTGTACAACTAATTCTTTTTCTTACTTTTTAACAGATTCAATAGGCTCAGTAATCCCCAAAACATCTAGGTTCAATAAATCAGAAATTTTTACATTACAACTGTTTACTATAGTCTGCACATAATTATTTTTATTTTGTCCTAGTAATGTCCAGCTTAATAATGTTTTTATTGCCACAAGTTCAGAAGTAAGTGTCACCTTGTCACCAGTTATAATTTTTTTTTACATCTGCACCTAATAATATATCAATTGGTTTTTCTACTGCATCACTGACATGACTTCCTTGCTTATGTAATTCTTGTAACCATGGGCCTTCAAAAATACATTTTACATGAATTGTAATCATATCTTGATCTAAAGCCTAAGTGGCACGCAAGACTACCATCAATATTTGACAATCTAACTTTATATGCATAATGGGTTGTTGGTGCACTTTCATAACCACCAAAAATGACATGGACCAATTCTTAGGTTTCTATCGGGACAGGATTCCCCGTGTTTGCTACGTTATTACAAATATAACTGCGTTGAGAGCCATCATCGATTAACAATCTTGCCTCCTTTATTATTTTATTATTAGGACGCTTTATATTGACTAACAAGGTCTGTAAAAATACAGTAGATTTCTTTGTAATAAACAATGAAACGTCTTTACGCTGCCCAGATATTACCTTTTTATTAAGCTTTGAAAATACATGACGAAACTGTGCCTTGCTTGACAGTGTCGACATAGAATTCTTACATGGCAATCTTTAACTCGATGTCTTTTCTTTAGGCATTTAAAACATCTTTCTTTTTTTATTAAAACTTCTTTTAAGAGGCATATCAACAGCTTTTGGACAGGTGTCGATTTCATAATCCCCATTGCAAAAAAGACATATGGAAATACTCACTTGCAATTTTGCGTGCCAAGCAATTCAGCATTGGTCTGTTTGCAGGCATAGATTTAATACTTGCGATCCACTCTTCTTAAAGTCTATTCCAGTCTCCGCCATTATAATAGTTTCTTCGCACTTTACTTCCTGCCGTACGAATTCCAGCAGACTGTCAAGATCATTCTGTGAACTAATATTTCTTACAAGTCGCTGCCAAGCTCGGAGTAAATCCTATGAAACACAGGATTTAATTAAAGGAAACATAATAGCTTCATATTCTTTCGTAATAACTCCAAAACTTTCAAGAACACGAAGTTTACACTCTAACTTGTCAATAAAGAACTAAGTATCTTTCCAGAAGAATTTTGAATTATTAGAGAAATTAACTCCCAATGTAATATTCGATTAAACATCCTTTCTGCCAAACCTGACTTTAAAGCAATCAACAATTCTCGGATAGTTTTCCTTGCTTTGGGAAAAACTCCCTTGCTCTAGAGTTTGGCTTTAGTGTTCATCACAAGAGTCAACAGACTCATCTTAATGAATACCTTCAAATTGACTCCAGAATGGGGGCCATTCTTTTATAACCTCAGAAAACATTTTAATATCAAGAGGAGGTAATTTGAAGCGCCTCCTAGCATTGACATTAGCATTGAAGTTACCATCATTGTCTCCACTAACAAAGCATGCAGATGAGGAGTTACCAGTTTTTATTGTTAAGAAAGGCTCGATTTTTGCCTTAAGAAGATTAAACGTAGGTGTATACTTATTAGTATCTTTAACTTCGTTCTCTATGTTAGTCTCAGGAGCATCTTATTCGATGAGCAAATTCATAACCTTCATATCTAAAGATTTCAAACTATCTCATTTTTCTTTGAGGTTTATTAAGTTAGCTCTTAACAATATTATATACTTCTTTATTAACCTTATCTTCAGTTACTTTTACTAACTTTGTAAAGGTAGCTGTTTGCAGGGTTCAGTTTTTCTTTAACGCACCCATTACGTACCACAAGAATTAAAACTAGAAAGAAAACTTCTAATTATCAAATATAATTGTATTTCTCACAAACAGAAAAGTGAGGAAAGACCATTAATAACCAGTGAAAATGCAAGCATCTTCAATCTCGATTATTTCGAAAAGTACTCGAGATATCAAAACACCGATTATGTATCTGAAAGCAGGAGAAAAATATAAGTTGATTTCATATACAACATGTTCCGTAAAATTACGGGAACATGGCAACAGACCAACACACAACGTCGAAAAATCGCCACTTTCAATCTCGATTATCTTGAAATCTATTCGAGATATCGAAATACCGATTATGTATCTGTAATAAGGAGAAGATTCTAAATTGATTTCATATGTAACATGTGCTGTAAAGTTACGGGAATATATCAACAGACAATGTCCAAAAATCGCCATTTTAGATCTCGATTATCTCGAAAAGTATTCGAGATATCGAAACACCGATTATGTATCTGAAAGCAGGAGAGAATTATAAGTTGATTTCATATACAACATGTTTCGTAAAATTACAGGAACATGCCAACAGACAATGTCGGAAAATCGCCATTTTCGGTCTTGATTATCTTGAAAACTATACGAGATATCGAAATACCGATTACACAGGTCTGCATTAAAAACGTTTTTTCAAAAGTAATGTCTGATTCTTATGTATTTCTGGGTGATGATTTACGGAAGAATAATTAAAAAATTCCATCACGTAAGGTTTTCCCATGGCGATATCACTTTGCAACTCATTCCATATAGAAACGGACAACAAGGTTTTGTTCCCAACTTTTTTCAAAACGTTGAGTTGGTTTACTGCATCAACGTTCCCGGCCTTATGTCAATGTTCAGAATTCAATATGACCTAAGTGAATGGAGGCTTTTTTTATTGATTCTTTTAAAATGAGTTTGAAAGCAGTATTACTTCACATTGGTAACAGGTACGTCTTACTACCTGTAAATCATTCAGTTTATTTAAAGGAGCGTTACGAAGATTTAGAAGGGTCCTTTCTACAGTGAAATATAATGAACATGGGTGGATCTTATGTAAAAGCCTGAAAGTGCTGTCCATGCTTCTTGGGCAGCAAGAAGGCCAAACCAAGTATCCCTGCTTCTTATGTGAGTGGGTCAGCCGTGACAGGGTCCAGCATTGGACAAAAAAGGAATTGCCCAAAAAAAATTCTTTACAGCCCAAACAAAAAAATGTGCTTCGAAGAAGTTTGGTTGACACAAATAACGTTCTCCTCCCTCCCGTTCTAATCAAGCAATTTGTTAAGACATTAAACAAAGAAAGTTAATGTTTTAAATACCTGAGATAAAAGTTTATGGGACTCTCCAGCGCGAAAGAAAGGAGAATTGTTGTTGGTCCTGATATAAGAAAGCTTATGATATCTTTGAAACAAAAATGAAGGAGGGCGGGAAGGAAACATGCTAACAAAATTTAAAGATTTGGGTTGCTTCACTGAGTTTGAAAGTTCACTTTCTGTACTGTCATCTCGACTACTTTCCTCAAGATCTGGGCGCAGTAATCGAAGATCAGGGAGAAAGGTTCCATCAGAATATCAATGAGATGGAACGAAAATATCAAGGTCGGTGAAGCATCAATATGATGACAGATGCTGTTCGTTACATAGGGAACAGCTGCAAGACCATAAACGTAAAAGCACGAAAAGAAGCCTTGGGGAAAAGAAGACGAGGTTTTTCAAGGAACTATAAAAATATGCATGTAAATATAATTTA